>ML800459.1:206609-234247 GCA_009831015.1 Picea engelmannii | reverse complement strand
CTCTATCCTTTTGTCTTCCCCTGTTCTCCATGTTCAATGCATTTCCTGATGTCTCACCTGTGATTTTCCATCGCATTTCCTCACTAAGGATAACACCAACAACATCATCAAATTTTAAGGTATTTGAACCAGAGACAGAGTTACTTACAGCCATGACCAAACCATTCCATCTTTCTGGCAATGAGCACAAGATTATAAGAGGCCTAACCTCATCATCAAAGTCCACTTTTACAGAACTTAGTTGATTAGTAACCATATTAAATTCATTTAAATGATCTACAATAGAACCACCTTCTAACATCTTCATATTAAATAATCTCTTCATTAGAAATACCTTATTCGACACTGAGGGTTTTTCATACAATTTGGCCAACGCGTCCATCAAACCCTTCGTTGTCTTTTCTTTCGAAATGTTGAAAGCCACCGACGCTGCCAGGCTCAGCCGTATCGTTCCTAGAGCCTTTCTGCCAAGAATCTCCCATTCTTCGTCCTTCATGGCTGCTGGCTTCTTTGCTACTCTGCTCAATGATAGGAATAGATCCTTCTGATATAAATAGTCTTCCATCTGCATCTTCCATAATAGGTAGTTTTGGCTGTTAAATTTCTCGACCCTAAACTTTCCATCTTCCGACATTGCTCCCACTCGAACCAGGAACCCTCTTTTCCTATGAGTTACCTTATGCTTTGATACCAGTTGTTAGAAAAATAGGACCGCGGAGCAATAAAATAAAACAAATGCAAAAACAAAACACAGAAGACACACAATACAAGAGAGACACAGATTTACGTGGTTCACCCAGTGTGAGCTACGTCCACCAGAGAAATTGATAGGTCCTTCCTTTATTATTATCCAGCAAATGAAGGGATACAACCTACAGCAAAACCCATTGTAACTTCATCTTCTTTCTCTCACAGTCTCCTCTCTTAGAATACAATATTCACCATCAACCATAGGCACAATACATTTCCCTCATAAAAGAGGGTTGCCTTCTAGGGCGAAAAACCCTAACATAATCTCTACCATTAGATCTGCGACCTTATAATGAACGGTCCAGATTTACAATGAAATTACAATATACTTTTATAAGGCAATTTTTGCTTCGGGGGCTTCACCCCCGAACCCCCGTTGGGAGCCCGCTTTCCCCCAGACCCCGCAGACGGGATACCCCCCCTCTGCACTCCCCCGCATGGAAGAGTGTACATACTTCTGGGGTGTAAATACTTCATGGGGTATAAACACAGCTGAAAGCAAGGACCTCTGAATCAGGAAGATAATCAAGCTCCACAACCAACATATATTACATCATGGAGGACCTAACCTAACCCATAATAATCAAATGTTTTTATTTAAAGAGGAAAAATGTCTCCTTCTTGGAGCTTGACGTCATAGTAGTGCTAGGGTTTGGTGGTGGTTGAGGACACTTGTGTAATGAACCTGCCATTACGCCCAAAAAGTGACAAACAACAAGTACAAAATTTTGTTTACGTTAGGAATAAACATCAATTAAACATGACACAAGGGAAATCAAGGTATAACTCATCCTCTACCAACATTAATTTTACAACAAATATAAACATCATGTGAAATTGCAAGACGCCAAGGTTCTAATGACGGATCACCATCACATAAATTCCAGTTACTAACTCCAACGAGAACTTACATAAGGTAAGGTTCCACACAATCAAATTATTTCTATTGTGCAAGAGTAAACAATTTCTATAACTAATAGACATCCACATAAACCATAGTGCACGGGTATTGGATGTTCTATTCTATGGTTGGGTGGAACTTGGTTGTTCCATTTGTTGTCTCAACACCTTGTTAATATATGTTCATCTACTCATTTCCTGGTTGAATGTTCTGTTGATTAATAACTGGTAGAATACATCTACTTAATTCTGGTAGAATGCTTTGTTGATTAATATTTGATAGAATACATCTACTTATTTTGGTAGAATGTTTTGTGAGATAAATAGTTGGTAAAATGAAATGGATTTTAGAATAATCCTTTATAGTTTAATTTTATTCAACCAATAAATTGAAGAAAACTATTGTGGAGTTAGTTGCAATGTAGTTGAATCATATATATATATATATATATATATATATATATATATATATATATATATATATATCATAACATAAATAGAGGCACATAATTGCATAAACAAATAACACACCAAGATGTTTATTTAATTTTGAATAACTTGAGATTTCAAGAATTAAATACGACGATATTAATGGAGCAGAAAGTTACAGTTCCTTTTCATGTCAAGTAAACCAAAAGAAAATGTTCAGTGATATGTATACATAAAACATACTACATAGCATAGACGCGGTACAACACTTAAAGAGTCTTCAAATTCTACAAGCGATCTTAACTATTAAATAGTGAAATTGTATTCAACATAGGGTTTAACCTTTGTATTTTCCATTAAGAATTGAAGATACAAGTTCTTAGAGCTAGAATTTTCCCGTAGACTGCTATAGGGTCAAGCCTAGCACATCTTTGGTTATTGCAATGATTTTATAAATAAGGATGTGTTTTGGCTTTTAAAAGAAGGTGGATGAGGTAGATGGAAAGAGAAACAATAAGAGAAGCAAGCTAAATGAAGATTAGTTAAAACACCATTGGGCATGGAGTCAAGTAAACACCCTATTGATCGAAGGAAATCAAATTGCATGTCAGATAAGAAGTTTCTATGAAAATGGGTAGAAGAATAGGGAATAAACAAAAACTAGAACACCCATCAAACCAATATTCTCTTTGCAAAATGGATAAAAAGGTACTTGAAACAAACACACAAATAGTAGGCAGTCACAACAAAATCTTTACCGCTTGAGAGTCTATTATCTATGGGCAGTCATTGATTCTCAATGTCTGCAATTTGTTCAAGTAAGATGACAAATAGAGTGTAAAACAAGGAAAATGAAAAACAATGTTTAAACAAGAGAAATCACAATCTGATAAAACAATTGTCATAGATCTCCAATGTTAGAAGCGATCATAGAAATATAAGATTCCTTCAAGCTTACAATAACACATACTAGATGGATATCTCATCAAATTCTTCTCAGGCCTCACCCTCTTCGGTGTCCCCTCCTTCACACCTCTTTTCTTCCTAAAATTTAAAGATGTACAATCATAAGTTTCAATACCAAATTGATGGATCTAGGATTTCTAAATACATAGATTAGTTTCTATTTTGATGGCTATGAAATCATTAAATCAAATCTAAATATGGTTACAAATAGGTGTCGAATATTGAAGCTATTGTAGACCAAGATCCTTCTTTTTTGCTAACAAATCTGCCTTTGACTGCTTAAAAATATTGGATGACCTGTTGATTTTGGTGCTTGAAATTTGGATCTGATCCTTATTCACTGATTCTAAGCATGGTAATTTGGAATTGTCTTTCAATTATATCCCTTGCAGTTATATCCCATGAAATATGCACTTTACTTCCATTTGTATCCTCAACTTTTATCTACATATTTTGTGCTTAATTTCCATCAATGTTTGACTGATGCCTCCATTTGTCGAACTAATGTCTTAAAATAGAATTAATATATATTGATTGAGTTTGACTTGAAATTGGTCCATAACTTGACTCTTTCGTAAGAGCTTCACTTTGTGCTTCGTGCAATTGCTCTTCTTCATGTTTTGCAGTTGCTTGTGATGATGGTTGAATTTCTTGTTCGCATTGTTGTGTATCTTGTTGTTGCTCATGGTTTGGTTGAGACACAGGATTCTGCAAGGTCTTCATTTCAAAATCCAAACATCATTTCCATTTTATGTCCCTTACTTGAGATATTCTACAGTCTTCACAATTGTAACAACATGAAAATCACATGAATTTTGACACGATTTCTCCCATACTCATCATTTATGTAGAGAGCTTGTACATTTGGCAATTCGCCAGTGTCCCCAACGATTAGATGTTCTGGATATTGAGATGAACTTAATTACACCCAATCCAATCAAATGCATAATAAGAATCTACAAGTGTAGTTGTACTTATCTGGAAACTCCAGGAAAATTTCTGTATTATCTGGTAAAAATGGAGAACCAAAATAGCTTCTAAGAAGAGCAAGATCTCCTCCATTTTTTAGGTCTGTTGTAAGGTCTTAAAGACTAAAATTCTGAGGCAGCTTCCCAAGTGATCTGAGTGAGTCCCTTAGGTTTCCTCCTTATTAATTTGATAGGGACATAACCAATCTGTCCTAAAAGAGGAGAACGAAGGTACTTTGTTTTTGAATGCTTTCTCCGCCAGTCATATCCAATTAAAGTTGTAAGATCTGAGCCTCTCACCTTCTGACAATATAATGAATATTGTTCATAATGGGGTAAAGAAACATCCTTGGCATTTTCCCCATGTATATACTTCTCTAGAGTCAGTCATATCTATACTATGGAACTTTGCAGCATAAATCTCCCCTCTATTTTCTCATGATTTCTTCAAACTACAATGTGAAAGAAAATTTACCCAAATTTGTTCTTTACATAAATGTTTCCATCATTTTTCTTTAAATAAACCTGATCAAAACAAGAACTCTATCTAGAGTATTCTCCAACTCCTCCTACTACTACTATTATGTATTTGTTGGGCGTTTGGATGTGGCATGACAAACACATCCACAAATCGAACTGTGTATTCATCAACAAACTCACCAAGCATCAGTCCCTCTATTCACGACTCTTCCTCGCGATCCTACATCATGGTTCGATGCCTTCAACCTGTCAAACACTCCAAAAATGCATCTATCCTCACCACAAGACACCTGTGAAATCTTTGGCACATGTTCAAGGCTCACTATATGTGACACCTTGTGTTGAGTGAATCAACTAGGTTTGTGCACTGTTTTTGATGGTATTTTGGACAGGTTTCAACTGGAAGAAATATTTCACCTTCATGATGAATGCCAATTACTTATGTTTTCAATACTTAATTCTTCGAGAACAGATGACAATGGTTTTTGTTGGCAAGAAAAATTGTTCCTCAACCAGGATAAATCATGCTTGTCATGGCTTGGTGTGGTGCTATTGTGTTTTCTTTGACTTGACTTAGATGGCACTAATCCATGACACCTTGTGTAATGAATGAAACTTGCTATATATTTGAAATGTCAATATGTCCCAAAATAAGCGTTCCATCAGATCCATTAAAGGGAAGCCCATCGATCCTTCATGTTTTCTAGGCTAACAGATTGGTTTCCCCCAATTTGGAGAAGGTTTAGATCAGAGTGTTTGGTGAAGATACGATTCTGGAAGTTTGATCTCTGTTCTTCTTGGTGCACGGTGAATACTTGTCCTCATGGCATGAGCTAACTGATGGACACCTAAACAACATCCTCATGACTTGGCTGTGGTCTATTTGTTATTATACTCATCGATTTGCCTTTCTTCTTGATAACTAAATCCCCAATATCTATTACAATCATTTAACACCTATAATCTTGTTGTTAGCAGAATGTATCTAGAAGCAAACTCTTTGATCAATAGTTGAAAGAATATTGTTTAAAATTTCTACTTAGCACCAAGAGTTAGGACTTTAGATCTGTGTTTTTTCTTTTATTTATTTTTCCAATGCCACATATTCCACCTGTGCGTGTTTGATCTCTCATGATGACTGGTTTTGGGTAATGTTGTGGCTAATCCATGTTGTGTTTGATGACAGGTGTTGAAGATTGGCTCCCGGCCAAGAAATGTTGCTAAAATAATCACAAAGTCTCAATGAAGGCATCATAGCATTGTTTCAAAGATATATGGAATAAGGATTTGCACCCTTCTCATACCTCTCCTCTAATTAGGTGACTTAAAATCTCAACACTACTTCTATTGTATGCAATATCAGTTCTCTAGAAAAACACTTTTTCAGTGCTACAGGAATAGCCTCATTCCTACAGCAAGGAAAAATTGAATATTTAGTATCTAGATACTAACATTGGCTCCTTCTGGGGATGGTGTTCTCCCTGTGGGACTTCAAGAACTTGCATAAGAGTGTGCCTTATCATTTCTACTCATCTGTGCAACCTAAGCCTGCAGATCTTCCACTCTGTAGAAATCCACAACTTTCATGTTGTTCCTAATTCATTAGATTAGTGGAGTCATCCATACTGCTGCTAAAACTCCGCAAATTATTGAAACTCTAAAGTAACAACATACTTCAATAGACTAATAAACTGAAAATATTCTACCTTCTCATATGACGAGCTTACTTTACACACTGCCTACTCTATCCAACTCCTTCCATTAGATCAGGTAAAATCATGCTTCCAATGAAGCCATACAAGTATCTGACCTACTGATGAAACTCTTACTCTAGAATTAATGAAAGAAGGAACCCATGGAATACATAAATGAAATTTAGTAGGATGACAGAAGAAAATTTTGACATTTGAATTGCTCGAAGATTTCAAATAATCGACAAAAGGATCATAAAAACCATAAATAAATACCTTTTCCTGATTTTTCAGCTAAAGGTCAAAAGGTCTATGCATATCTTCTTTCTAATAATGGCTACCACCTTCATCTCTTTTCAAATTTGAACATGACTACAAGCTGATTTTGTTGCTACTCGATTCGTATTTGATGTCTTCTCTATAAGTGATACTAGTTTTCTATTTGTGAGATATTGAGCTGAACTCTTCAATAATCCCACTCCCAACCTGCTTAATATCGTTTGAAGACGGTGAACCATTAATATCATATATTAGTTCGATGACTTCTGGAAAAGAATCTGTTACATCTAGTGAAGGAACATGCTTAGTAAATGGTTCATAAAAATGCTTCAGGTTTCCATCATTGCCTTCCTCAACTTATGATGCATAGCTATCATAAAGTGGCTTACTGATGAAGTTTTCATTATGTGTTGATGTGAAAATTTTACCTCCACTTGAAACATGACTATCAAGGAGTGAATCTAAGTTTTGATTGTTGTGATAAAGTTGTTGATCAAAAGTATTAGAGAGAAAAAATGAGTTCTGTTGTTCATAGAAATTAACATCATCTTCAGAATCATAATACTCATCATAGATAGGTGAGACAAAAACCTTTGTGTCTTCCATAAAAGGATGAGAAGCCACATGCTATAAAACAGATTTAGAAGAAGATTCAGAAGACGATGAAACAACTTCTCCTTCCTCAACATAATCATCTTATATATCATAATCAAAACTACTAGAAACATTTGAATGAAGGAAAAATGTGTCTACAGTATGGCTATCACCAACAACTAAATGAATGTTGGATGTTGAATTCAAATTCTTTACAACAATTATCAAAAGAAAATCAACCGGGTAAATTTTTTTTTAATAATGATGAACGATAGTATGAAACTCCTTCAAATAATGAATGCTAGCAGCAAGAAGAGATTGACACCATTCAGGATCATGTTCTTCTAATGAAAATATGAACATCTTGATTAAGACATCCTCGTGAACAAAATTATGTTCAAGCATGCATTTCTGAAAATTTAATAAATGCTCACTGGGATGATCATCCTTGTTTCCTCTAAATCTGGGAAGATATTCATCCCATTCAACTATTGTCGGCATTGGATGTGGAAAACCAACTATGTTGGTGAAATCATAAAATGCATACCTCTGAGCCAAAATAGTTTCCATGGCCATCCTCGATATTCAACCAGTGGAGTTGCCTATGAATCTTAGAACAATGGAATCGCCATAGTGAAATATCCGTAGTCATGTATCTACCATCTTCCTGTTCACCATCAAGAAGCAGATCTGATCATTGTCATTCCACTAGGGAAGATACATTCATTGTTTCGTTCCCTCGAAACGACACCAAAATATGTTAGGGATAGAAGTTGCCCCTAGACTGCTATAGGGTCAAGCCTAGCACATCTTCAGTTATTGCAATGATTTTATAAATAAGGATGTGTTTTGGGTTTTGAAAGAAGGTGGATCAAGTAGATGGAAAGAGAAACAATAAGTGAAACGGGCTAAATACAGATCAGTTAAAATGCCATTGGGCATGGAGTAAAGTAAACACCTTGTTTATCGAAGACAATCAAATTGCATATCAGATAAGAATTTTATATGAAAATGGGTAGAAGAATAGGGAATAAACAAAAAGTAGAACATCCATCAAACCGAGATTCTCTTTGCAAAATGGATGAAAAGGTACTTGAAACAAATACACAAACAAAATCTTTATCGCTTGAGAATCTATTATCCATGGGCATCCATTGATTCTCAATGTCTGCAATTCGTTCAAGTAAGACGAAAAACAGAGTGTAAAACAAGGAAAATGAAAAATGGTGTTTAAACAAGAGAAATCACAATCTGATAAAAAAATTGTCATAGATCTCCAATGTCAGAAGCGATCACATAAATATAAGATTCAATCAAGCTTACAATAACACACTCTAACTGGATATCTCATCGAATTCTTCCTAGGCCTCACCCTCTAGGGTCTCCCCCCTTGACACCTCTTTTCTTCCTAAAATTTATAGATGTACAATCATAAGTTTCAATACCAAATTGATGGATCTAGGATTTCTAAATACAGAGATTATTTTTTATTTTTTTGGCTATGAAATCATTAAACCAAATATAAATATGGTTACAAATAAGTGTCGAATACTGAAGTTGTTGTAGCCCAAGCTCCTTTGTTGCTAACAAATCTTGCTTTGACTGCTTAAAAAATATTGGATGACCTGCTGATTTTGGTGCTCGAATTTTGGATCTGATCCTTATTCACTGATTATGCACATCATAATTTGGACTTGTCTATCAGTTATATCCCTTGTAGTTATATCCCTTGAAATTTGTACTTTACTGCCATTTGTATCCTCAACCTTTATCTAAAGATTTTGTGCTTAATTGCCAACAATGTTTGAATGATGTCTCCATTTGTGGAAGTAATCTCTTAAAATAGAATGAATATATCTAGATTGAGCTTGACTTGAAATTGGTCAAGAACTTGACTTTTTCGTAAGAGATTCACTTTGTGCTTCATGAAATTGCTCTTCTTCATGTCTTGCAGCTGCTTGTGATGATGGTTAAATTTCCTGTTCGCATTGTTGTGTATCTTGTTTCTACTCCTGGATTGGTTGAGACACAGGCTTCTGTAAGGCCTTCATTTCAAAATCCAAACATCATTGCAATTTTATGTCCCTTACTTGAGATATTCTACAGTCTTCACAGTTGCAACATCATGAAAATCACATGAATTTTGACACGATTTCTCCCATACTGATCATTTCTGTAGAGAGATTGTAGATTTGGCCATTAACTAGTGTCCCCAACGATTAGATGTTCCATCTCTTGAGATGAACTTAAGTACTCCCAATCCAATCAAATGAAAAAGAATAATCTGCAAGTGTAGTTGTACTTGTCTGGAGACTCCAGGAAAATTTTTGTATTATCTTGTGAAAATGGAGAACCAAAATAGATTCCTACAAGACTAATATCTCATCCATTTGTTAGGTCTATTGTATGGTCTGAAATACTAAAATTTCGAGGCAGTTCCCCAAGTGATGTGAGTGAGTCCCTTAGGTTGCCTCCTTATTAATCTGACAGGGACATAACCAATATGTCTTAAAAGAAGAGAACGAAGGTACTTTGTTTTTGAATGCTTTCTCAGCCAGCCATCTCCAATTAAATATCTAAGATCCGAGCCTCTCACCTTCTGACCAATATATTGCATATTTTTTATAATGGGCTAAAGAAACATCCTTGGAATTTTCCCCTTGTATAGACTTCTCCAGACTCAGTCATAGCTATACTATGGAAATTTGCAGCAACAATCTATCCAATATTTTCTCATGATTTCTTCAAACTGCATTGTGAAAGGAAATTGACCCAAATGTGTTATCTACATCAATGTTTCCATCATTTTTCTTTAAATAAACCTGAACAAAACAAGAACTCTATCTAGAGTATTCTCCAACTCCTCTTGCTGCTACTATTATGGATATGTTGGGCATTTGTATGTGGCATGACGAACACATCCACAACTTCAACTGTGTATTCATCAACAAACTCACCAAGCATCAGTCCCTCTATCTGTGGATCTTCCTTATGGTCCTACATCATGGTTCGATGACTTCAACCTATCAAATACTCCAAAAACGTATCTATCCTCACCACAGGACACCTGCGCAATATTTGGCACCTATTCATGGCTCACTATTTGTGGTGCCTTGTGTTGAGTGACTCAACTGGGCTTGCGCGCTACTATTGATGGTGTTGTGGATAGGTTTCAACCAGAATAAATCTTTCACCTTCATGATGAATGCCAATTATCGGAGAAGATGTCAATTAATTTTGTTTGCAAAAACTAATTCTTCAGAACAAATGGCAATGATTTTTGTTGGAAAGAAAAATTGTTCCTTAGCCAGGATAACTCCTCCTTGTCGTGGCTTTGTGTGGTTCTAGTGCGTTTCCTTTGACTTGACTTGGTTGGCATTAATCCATGATACCTTGTGTAATGAAAGAAACCTGCTATATATTTAAAATGTCAATCTCTCCTGGAATAACCATTCCATCAGTTGCATTTAAGGGAATCCCAACGATCCTTCATGTTTTCTCGGCTAACAGATTGGTTTCCCCAAATTTGGATAAGGTTTAGATCAGAGTGTTCGGTGAAGATACGATTCTGGAAGCTTGAGTTGTGTTCTTCTTGGTGTGTTGTGAATACTTGTCCTCATGGCATGAGCTAACTGATGAACACCTGTGCAACATCCTCGTGACTTGGTTGTGGTCTATTTGCGATTATACTCATCGATTTTCCTTTCTTCTTGACAACTAACGCCTCCATATCTATTACAATCATTTAACACCTGTAAGATTGTCGTTTGCGCAATGTATCTGGAAGCCAACCCTTTGATCAATAGTTGAAAGAATATTGTTTAAAATTTCCACTTAGCACCAAGAGTTAGGGATTTAAATCTATGTTTTTCCTTTTATTTATTTTCCAAATGACACATATTCCACGTGTGTGTTTGATCTCCCATGATGACTGGTTTTGGGTATTGTTGTGGCTAACTCGTGTTGTGTTTGATGACAGGTGTTGGAGATTGTCTCCTAGACAAGAATTTTTTCTAAAATAACCATAAAGTCTCAATCAATACATCATATCATTGTTTCAAAGATGTATGGAATAAGGATTCTCACCCTTCTGGTACCTCTCCTCTAATGAGGTGACTTAAAATCTCATCACTACTTCTATTATATGCAATATCGATGCTCTGGAAAAACACTTTTCTGTGCTACAGGAATAGCCTCATTCCTGCAACAAGGAAAAATTGAATATTTAGTATTTGGATACTAACACAAGTAAACCATATATATTTGGAAGCCTGGTATAATACTATGATGATAATAGTATCCTAGGGTGGAACCTGGATCGCTATAAACAAAACCTGGGAGGTTATTTTTTTTAAGAGACGTCACAAGCGGGAACTCGAATATCTATAGATTGAGGTGACCTCATCAATCCACGTCCTCAGAGACATTAAGATATGCAAGGGAAATATCAACAATATCAATACAGAAGATTATGAATCAAATAAAAAAAAAAAAAAATATTGAAGATAGAATAATGACTAGGATGAATTTACAAAAATAAAATTACTCTAGTTTTAATATATGAATTTTACTTAACTTGCGATTTGGGCACAAATGCCTTTTCTTCCATTATGATCGATGAGTAAAATCGTCCACATGCTCGAAGGGGAGGAGCGGACCAAGAATTTCATGATGGGTACCCTCGCAAGCAAAATAGGTGCCCCGTCATTAGATTATGGTAACCGAAATTTTAGCCAAACATTTCAGAAGGTAAATAAACAAGAAGAATCTTTAAGATCTTACTAACTAGAATGATAAAGAGTTTGCACAGTATAGTGCATGTCAAACAGAGGGGTTTTATTGCCTATGGATGTGACCCTTATTATCCTCTTTTTTATAAAGGAGAAAAATACAAATATATATAAGCTTCAGGATCAAACATACAGAAAAAAAGAACTCAAATGGATTGGTTTTTAATTGAATTTAGAATTTGGAGTAGTTTTACGCATAGTGAAACATTTGACCATTTAAATCATGTACATGTATGATTAATCTATTGACACTTAGAGTAACACATGAGTCATAATATCAAATAAGATCTACAGTATTCCCAGGAAAGGGTTTACGACTCTTATCATATGATCTGAGGGAGAAACGGAGTAAATATTTATGAAACCAAAGAACAATAGAGTTTATGTAGTGTAGATCATGTCCCACAAAGGCATTATTGCCCAGCTTGGAATCACAGATAGGGTTGTTGGTCTTTGGCATCATGATTTCTTAACTTATGAAGTAATGGTAAAGTTGACACAGACCAACAACCGAGTATAAAAATGAAACCCAAAACATATTTTGAACCAACCTTTTAACCACAGAATTCAGGAATAGTAATTTCAGATGCGTAAATCCCTTCCAGGAGCCAATAGCTCGAAGGCTCATCTCTTAATCAATCAGAAAATATTAAAATTCAAGGAGGAGCAACCGAGAAAAGGTCGAGGTCCCGGTCTTGCCGACAAAGACCTCAAAATTGCAAAGGATAAATTAATAGAATATACATAGAGTAACAATATACATTCATTCATACAAGAAACTTTATATTTATATACAAATTATTAGGGTCACTGTGGGAAAATCCGAGCAGGTTTCACCCACGGGGTTTTGGCATTAAGTATGTCATGAGTAAATTCATCAAAGTTTACCAGTCTAAGATTTTTGGAGATGTTTGAGGGTAGTTGCAGGCCAACATAAAAACCCTAATATTACAAAGGGATTTTCCCTGAATCAAATAAACCAAACTGTGTAAAAATGTACCTACAAGTTTATTAAAACTTATGAATAGTGGGTGGTTCGCCTCATCGGAGAGTTAGGGTCAAAACCCCAACGAATTTAGAACTATTATTTTACATGGAGCATGGTTGGAGTTACATACAATAATAGCAAAGGAAGGACCTCAACCAACAACCGTAAGAAAAAACAGTTTCAGAGACAAACATGTATACAGCTGACCCTTCCATACATACTACCACTAAGCGAATGAATCATTATGGAACTTACCCGGCAAAGGAGGAGGACCAGATAGTTGCACCTCCGCCTTCTTTATTTACGCACGACAGGCATCCTCCTCGTCGTCATATTTTTCACGCAGAGAAGCTTCGCAAAGGTTAACACTGGAGGTTACGAAAATGCATGGGAGCCAGAGGAATTGAGACTTAAGACTGCTTGTATAATAGAAATGGAGGGGATTGTGTGGGTATGATGGCCATGTAAAAAAACGTATTTGGCATACACCCATTGATCACGAGAACCTAGGGTATGTACATTTGCAAAACCCTCATAATTCCCAAACTAAAGGCATTATAGCATTACAGACAAGTCTAATTTCTAATTCACCTGAATCGTAAAGATTGTTAGTTAAAATATGTGTCACTAAGGTGGGAGTTTCCATGCTAGACAATAAGAAGTTAGGGTTACGAGTTTTCATGCCATATGAGATTTCCACCCCATGTTAAACATCACTAATTTAATTTTCTCTATCATTTCCAACTTATGTGTGTTAGTTTCCACTATCCACGATGTTAAAAACCTTAACAAAGGAAGCTGATGAGAACATCCACTACTGCTGGTAGTTAAATGCGCTTACAACAGAGGTACAATTATCACAAGGAGACCTGTTTAGACTTATGTCAATAAGGTAAAACCCCCCACGTAAAACGTGTGATAAATTGATTCCTATAAAATCAAAATTACACGTAGCCTTGTATGACTCTAGATATGGGAACTTTATGATAGTGGGTTTTATATATAACATCATAAATTAAACTATTTTTGATACATGGAATTATAAGGGGTTTTATAAAGGATACTTGAATGTATGGGATGGTTGTTATAAATTCTGAAGTACTCCCTCATTTGGACATGAAGTGGAGAGTACTAAGACTTGTTTTAAGAGTAGAGCTTTAGTGAAGTACATTTGTGGAGCCCTTGATAAAATTTAGAAGCGTGTAGGCTAGATTCACTTTAGAACTTATAATATAATCAAATCACAGTTGCATGAATATTCAAAACCTTAACGTATTGTGACAAGTGTCATCATTGTAATAAATGGTTGTAATAGCCACATCTTAATGGAAAGGTTGACCACTTTGTATTAGTCGCTCCCAAAGATGTTTAAGCTTACATCGTATTTCGATAGTGATGATTTTGGTTGAAAATCAGTCAAGTATAAAAGAGTAAAGAAGTTTTAATGCACCTAGCAATTTGTTTTTGTTTGTAAATTTGAGGTACATTACATATGGTATCAGAGACAAAGGTTACAATACTTGGACCTTAAATAGGGCCAAAAATGTGTTTTTAGCACATCATTTTTGTTGAATGAAAAAAAACTAATAAAACACTTATTGTTACAAACAATTTTTTTTTATTCATGCTGTGATAATGACAACACAGAATGAAGAGGAGATAATACTTGAGGAGAATCCTGAGAAAGAACCTCCTAAAGAACCTAGGAAGAATAGTGAAGGAAGTTAAACTACCCAGGTTTTGGAAACAATGATGAGCCTTATCGTGGAACTGCAAGTTTTCAAGGCAAATGATGAGAAACTAAAAAAGGCACAAGAAGACTAGTAGGAAATAAATAAAGTACTATTGCATAGCATTGTAACAAAGAAGATCCCAAAAGACAATGACAAGGAAGAAGAGGTCAACAAAAAAGCCTCCAAAATTTTTGGTTTCGAATCAGAAAAAGAGGGCAGCTCTTCTGAAGGCACACCATCAGTAGAAGATAAAACAACCATAGGAAGAAAGAGGAAACATGTGGACCACCTAGAAAGAGAGTTTAAGAAAATCAAATCATCCACCTTTGACAGGGAATCCACGATAGGGGAGGAGGCTGAAGCATGGTTACTAGACTTAACAAAGTATTTCCATATCTACAATTACTCCAGCAACATGAACGTCATAATGGCCATTTATAACCTAAAAGGAAAGGAGAGTATGTGGTTGTAGGACATGAAGTTGGCCAAGGGATTAAAGGAAAAAAAATTGGAATGGTCGGATTTCAAGAAATACTTTAAGAAACAATATTTATCATAAAGTTATTATGAGAGAAAAATAAAAGAATTTTCTGAGCTAAGACTCGGTCAAATGACTATGGATAACCTGATAATCAAATTTCTTGAATTATTAGGATTCATGCCTTATATCCGGGAAGAAAAAGTAAAAATACAGTGGTTCCTAAGTTGCTTACCACAATCCTTTAAGGATAAAATAGAATTCAAAAACCCCAAGAACCTAAGTGAAGTTTCAGAAAGGCCTGAATGTGTTATCATCAATAAAAACAATGGTTTGAACTTCCCAAGGCTTGGAAAGATAAGAAAAATGAAAGAATGAACCAACGGAAGAAGGGATATCAACCAAAGCCTTTCTATAATGAAACAAAGAGCTTTTCAAGGAAATATTTTCACTCCAATAACCAGAACACCCAAGGGAGGAGGTAGACCAGGTAATCTGGGAACCAAGCAGTTTGTGGGCAACCCAGGGAATCGTTAAAATGTTGGGAATCCGGAGAACCTCACCTAAGGAGGAAATTTCCACGTTTAAATCCTACATCAAGGACCATGGTTCGCAACCTGCAAGAAGCCTCTACAGTGGGCGATGTGGAAAGAAGCTTACACAAAATCAATGCAGTTGTAGATGACCGACAAGATGAACACCAGTCCACTTTAGTGGAAGTTGAAGGTAAAATTAATAATAATTATATTTCTATTTTAATTGATCGAGGAGCTACTTTGAGTTATGTTTCTCCTAGTGTAGTGGATTCAAACTAGCTTATGAAAGTGAAGAATACAAAATCTTGGCTAGTTCAACTAGCAACAGAAACAGAACGAAAACTAACAGATTTCATTTCTAATTGTGAAATCAGTTTAGATGGTCACAACACAAAGCTAAATCAGAATATTCATCCTTGGGGTATTATGATATAATTATTGGTATGGATTGGTTAGAGAGGCATAAATAAATTTTGGATTGTTTTGAAAAATCATACACTTACAAAGATGAAAACAACACTGTTAGGACAATACAAGGCATATGAAAACCATTCTCAGTTAGAAATATTTCAACAATGTAGTTTAACAAGTGCATGCGTAAAGGTTGTCATATTTATGCTATCCAAGTGACAAGTATGTTGGAAAAAGAAAAAAAACCTATCCTAGAATATTTTTCTGTCTTACATGAATTTAGAGATTTTTTTGTAGATGAAATAGATGAACTTCCCCCAAGAAGAGAGATAGACTTCTCTATTGATCTACTGCCTAGTTCAGCCCCTATATCTCAGGCACCCTACATAATGATTTTACCCTAATTAACAGGGTTAAAAATTAAACTACAAGAACTGTTGGACAAGGAATACATCAGACCAAGTGTCTCACTATGGGGAGCACCAGTCCTTTTTGTTAAAAACAAATACGAAACTCTAATATTATGCATTGATTATAGATAACTAAACAAAATGATTGTTAAGAATAAATATCCCCTACCAAGTGTCAATGATTTGTTTGACCAAGTTGGAGGGGCAACGATTTTTTCCGAATTGGATTTAAGATCTGGTTATCACCAAGTTAGAATAAAGGGTGAATGCATAAATAAAAAAATGTTCAGGACGAGATATGGACATTATGAATTTAGTGTTATACCGTTTGGTCTCACTAACACACCAACAACATTTATGTGTCTAATGAATAGTATTTTTAGTTAGTATTTGGATAAGTTTTGCTGGTATTTACTGACGACATTCTAGTGTATTCAAAAACAGAAGAAGAATAAGAAGAACATCTAAGGATAGTATTGCATACTTTAAGAAAACACAACTTGTATGAAAAAAATGACAAATGTGACTTTTACCAAAAGAAAATATAGTACCTAGGACATGTAATCTTTGAAGAGGGTATTGCARTCGATCTAGAGAAGATAAGAGCCATTATGGAATGGCCTATTCCTAAGGATGTAGTGGATATCCAGTCATTCATGGGAATCACCAGGTACTATTTCGGATTTATAGAAGGATTCTCTAAGATTGCATACCCTATCACATCGTATRGAAAAAGGGAACCAAGTTTGTTTGGTCGCAGAAATGTTAGGATAGTTTTAATAAGTTAAAAGAACTATTAAAAACCACACCCATTTTAAGGGTAGCAGACCTAGATAAAGACTTCACAGTCTGCGTGGATGAGAAAATAAGGTTTGGGAGACATCCAAACTCAAGAAGGGAACGTTACTTTTTACGAGTAACGAAAACTAAAGGAACATCAACGAATCTATGTCAGTCACGTCCTAGAATTAGCAATTGTAATCCATGCGTTAAAAATGTGGTGACACTATACAATGGGCATAAAGTTTATGTTGTTAATTGATAATAGTGGTGTGAAATTCTTGTTTAGTCAACTAGAGGTTAATGCAAGGCAAGCAAGATGGTTGGCCTTCTTGAGAGAATTTGACTTCGAGGTAAGACACATCAAGCGAAAGGAAAAAAAGTGGCAGATGCCTCAAGTAGAAGAATACATGGGATGTTTGACATAAATGTTAGCAGGGAAGAAAGCGACATTAAGCAAATGATAAAGGCTGCAAGTAATAATGATGGAAAATACATTAAAACAATGGCAGATTTATGAAATAATGAAGAAAATTTAGACAGAACATATCTGAGTTTGGACATAAATGGTCTACTAAGATTCAAAAACAAGTTGTACATACCAGATTCTATTGAATTAAAGCTAACAGTATTGGACGAAATACACAAGAAGCCATATTATGGTCATCCAGGATACCATAAATTGGCAATGACCTTGAGGAAGTTGTTTTATTGGCCTAATATGAAAGGCGAGACAACATAATACTTATCTAAGTGCCTAGATTGTCAATAGGTGAAGGTTGAACAACAAAACCCAGCTGGTATGTTACAACCTCTACCTGTACTGGAATGGAAGTGGGATACTATATCACTGGATTTTATCACAGGTTTGCCTAAAACTCAAAAATATAATGATTCAATTATGGCAGTAATTGATAAGCTTAGCAAGTTTGCACATTTTCTTCCTGTGAAATCTACTTATAAATCTATTAAGATCGTTGCAATATCTATGAAGGAAATTTTTAGACTGCATGGTATTCCTAATGTGGCGATTTCGGATAGAGACGTCAAATTTACATCTACGTTTTGGAAAGAATTGTTTGCAGTGTTGAATACTAACTTGAATTTCAACACAAGATGCCATCCACAAATGGATGGGCAGACTGAATGGAAAAACTAAACTGTAGAATATATGCTACGAATGTACGTAAGGACAAAACTAGGTAAGTGGGAGGAATACTTCCACTTGGTGGAATTTGTGTACAATAATGGTTATCAAACATTGACTAAGATGATCCCCTTCGAAGTATTGTATGACATAAAGTGTACAAATCTTATTAGATGGGATAAACCAGTTGACAGACTCATGGTGGGACCATAAATGCTCTAGGAAATGGAGAATATGGGAAGAAAAGTATAACATAATTTAAATGAGGCACAGGACAAACAAAAAAGTTACGCTGACCTGAAAAGAAGACACTAG
Source organism: Picea engelmannii (assembly GCA_009831015.1). Classification (NCBI taxonomy): domain Eukaryota; kingdom Viridiplantae; phylum Streptophyta; class Pinopsida; order Pinales; family Pinaceae; genus Picea; species Picea engelmannii. Next base: position 215,602 of record ML800459.1, on the reverse strand, counting down.
GAATTTCATGTTGGAGACCACGCGTATTTAAAATTCAAAACAAGAAGAAATTCATTAAAGCTAGGAAAATGTTCAAAGTTGGTGCCCAGGTTTTGTGGCCCCTTCGAGATTTTAGCTCAAATTGGACCTATGGCATATCAATTTTCACTTCCCGCAAATATGAAATTTCATAATGTATTTAATGTTTCTTTGTTGACAAAATATGTTCATGATCCTACTCACATGATCAATTGGAACATGGTGCAGGTGGAACCAGAAGGTGAGTTCCAAATAGAACATCTACACATTCTAGACAGGAGAAAAATAGTACTATGGAACAGAGTCATCGCCTAGGTAAATGTGCAATGGAAGCACTTTAGTCCTGAGGAGACCACTATAAAATTGGATGAAGATTTGCAGAAATATTATCCAAACTTGTTTTGATAAAGGAACAAACACTAAGTACAGTGTTTTAATGAAGGGGGAGAGGATGTAATATCCCCAAAAATATGTATTTATTAAAGTTTGTATGCGGTTAGGAATTTATTTCCGTTTTTGGCAAATTCGAATTTGGAAAAATTTTGCCATTTATGGAAATTCCTAATTTGAAATTTGATTAATTGCAATTAATTATTGTGACTGCTGGGAAAATATTTGATTTTCCCAACCAACCCTTTGACTATGACACTTGTAGGAGATAAATGTTTTTATATTAATTACTGAGGGACAAATAGAACAACGAGGTTGAAATCAGATGACCATGACTCCATGAGTGGTGAACATGCTTGAACTACCTCAGGGCTGAGTTTTACAAGTGGAAAATGATGAATTTGGCCATTGGAAACCCCTGAAAATCAAGGATTTGTAAATATTCAAAAATTCCCAAATGTAGGAAAAGACATAGGAACTAGATGTTTTTTCATATACAACATATGGGAGGTGGCAGAACTATGCTTAGTATGCTGGAGAGAGGATATCACTTGTTGTTATGAGCATTGTTATGAGTGTGAGGCAAGGGGAATTTATGGTCTAAAAGAGGATTATAGCGAAAGAGGAGCATTGGAGTTCTCTCTTATGAATCATGGTCAGGCTAGGGGGTGAACAAAGTAAGTAGATCGGTTGTTATCTTCTATGGTTGGGTGGAACTTAGTTGTTCCATTAGTTGTATCATCACCTTGTTCAGATATGTTCATCTACTGATTTCCTGGTTGAATGTTTTTTTAATTAATATTTGGTAGAATACATCTACTTAATTATGGTAGAATTTTTTATGGATTAATAGTTGATAGAATACATCTACTTATTTTGGTAGAATGTTTTGTGAGATAAATAGCTGATAGAATGAAATGGATTTTAGAATAAGCCTTTACAGTTTAATTTTATTCAACCAGTAAATTGAAGAAAGCTACTGTGAAGTTAGTTGCAATGTTCATCTACTGATTTCCTGATTGAATGTTTTGTTGATTAATAGTTGGTAGAATACATCTACTTAATTATGGTAGAATTTTTTGTGGATTAATAGTTGATAGAATACTTCTACTTATTTTGGTAGAATGTKTTGTGAGATAAATAGCTGGTAGACTAAAATGGATTTTAGAATAAGCCTTTACAGTTTAATTTTATTCAACTAGTAAATTSAAGAAAGCTACTGTGAAGTTAGTTGCAATGTAGTTGAATTATATATATATATATATATATATATATATATATATATATATATATGAGATACTTTTTAGCTACAGACAACATAAATAATTGTTGTAGGAACTCATAACTCGTACTAGGCATGAAAATATATATACATATATGCATGATTTGATGRAAAAAATGATCTWTACAATGTCAAATGAAGTTCTCRAAACGATTAATATATATATATATATATAKAKAKAKAKAGAGAGTGAGAGAGAGAGAGAGAGAGAGAGAGAGAGAGGTACATAACTGCATAAACAAAAAACACAATAAGCTATTTATTGAATTTTGAATAACTTGAGATTTCAAGTATTTCCATTAAATCTGACGATATTAATGGAGCTGAAACTACAGTTCCTTTTCATTTCAAGTAACCCAGAAGAAAATGTTCAGTGATATGTATACATAAAACATACTACATAGTACAGTGGTGGCACACCACTTAAAGAGTCTTCAAATTCTACAAGTGATATTAACTATTAAATAGTGAAATCATATTCCACATAGGGTTTCCCCTTTTTCTTTTCCATTAAGAATTGAATATACAAGTAAACGAACTATCTTTGGAATTTTGGTATAAAACTATCACGATAATAGTATCCTAGGGTCGAACCTAGATCACTATAAATAGAACGTGGCAGCTGACTTTTTTTAAGAGATGCCAGAAGTTGGAACTTGAATACCTCTCGAGTGAGGTGACCTCGTCAATCCACATCCTTAGAGAGAGTAAGATCTGTAAGGGAAATATCAATAATATCAGTACACAATATTATGAATCAAATCAACAAAAAAAATAATATTAAAGATAGAATAATGACCAGGATGAGTTTACAAAAATAAAATTATTGAATATTTAATATATGAATTTTACTTAGCTTGCGATTTGAGCACAAATGCATTTTCTTCAATTAGCGTCGATGAGGAAAATCATCTACAGGCCCGAAGGGGAGGAGTGGACCAAGAATTTCCTGGTGAGTACCTTCGCAAGCAAAACGAGCGTCCCATCATTAGATTATGATAACCGAAATTTTAACCAAACATTTCATAAGGTAAATAAACAAGAAGAACCTTTGAGATCTTAATAACCAAAATGATAAATAGTTCACAAAGTACAGTGCATGTCGAACAAAGGGGTTTTAATGCCTTTAGATGCGACCTTTATTATCTTATTTTTTATACGGAAGAAAAATACAAATATATATAAGCTTCAGGCATAGAAGTACAGAAATAGAGAACTCAAATGCATTGGTTTTTAATTGAATTTAGAATCTGGAGTATTTTTATGCACAATGAAACATTTGACCATTTAAATCCTATACAAGTATGAGTAAGCTATTGACACTTACAGTAACACATAAATCATAATATCAAAGAAGATCTACAATATTCCCAGGAAAGGGTTTACAACTCATATTGTATGATCTGAGGGAGAAATGGAGTAAATCTTTACGAAACCAAAGAACAATAGAGTTTATGTAGTGTAGAGCATGTCCCACAGGGGCATTATTGCCCATATTGGAATCATAGATAGGGTTGTGGGACATTGCCATCATGAATTATTAACTAATGAAGTAATGGTAAATTTTACACAGACCAACACCCGATTATAACAATGAAACATAAAACACATTTTTGAATCAGCCTTTTAACCACATAGTTTAGGAACAGTAATTTCATATGCGTAAAGCCCTTCCAGTAACCAATAATTCGAAGGATCTTCTCTTAATCAATCAAAAAATATTAAAATGCAAGGAGGAGTGACTGAGAAAAGGTTGAGGTCCCAGTCTTGCCAACGAAGACCTCACAATTACAAAGGATAAATTAACAGAATATATAGAGAGTAATAATACACAGTCATTAGAGATTAGGTTTTGATCGATGAACTAGGGTTCTGCAGATCTTTCACGGTGTGGGGGTCTAGCAATGGCCCCAATGGGGAATACGCCACCTAGCGGAGGAGGGTCGACGAGAGGCTCTTATAGTCAAGCTACAGCAGGCGACAAAGATGCGGAGAGGACCAAGCGGCCATCCTTTGAGCCGCCACCAGACATATACTCGACAATATGGGAAGAAGGCGCGTCCAAGGACTGAGAAATGGAGATCGACCACGAGAAAGTAGCCTCTATCCCCACAACGAATGCTCCATGGAAACATGGTAAGTGTATCCCACAAGCACCACAAGCCCCCAAATATGTGATTAGTTCACCATGCATTGAAGAGAAAAAAAAATTCATGAGAGATTACGCCCTTGTGGGAAAGTTTTTAGGGCTCTGGCCCTCAGAACGAGATCTAATCCGTTGGATCCAGCACTGGTGGAAACCAAAGGGTCACTATGAACTGCAACTAGGATCCAAAGGCTTTTTCACAATAATCTTCTACAATATTGAAGATCATAACCGCATCTTCGACGGAGGACCATATTTTTTCAACTCGGTAGGCCTTTTCCTACGCTTCTGGACGGAGAAGTTCAGCCCTGAAAAGGAATATTTTGCTCATGCACCTGTATGGATCAGATTATACTCTCTTCCACAAGAGTTCTCGCTTGAGGAGGTTCTGGAGGGTATCGGTAACACCATTGGCATATATGTCAAATCGTCTGAGGCGACGAAGCAAAGGCGTTATACCTCCTATGCTCACATCTGCGTTTACTTGAATATAACTAAGGTGCTTCCCGGTTCCATCATTCTAGAATATCAAGATGAGGACTGGATCCAGACCATTGATTATGAGCATATTCCATTCCGTTGTCGTAGGTGTCATGAGCATGGACACTTGTTCAGAGAATGCCCCCTCAACAATGCTAAAAAAGAAGGAAACCCAGACAACAACAAAGACAAGGATGGCTTCACTCAACCCACAGGAAAACGGCGACCGGGAGGCAGAAGAAAACCAGCCCAGGTAAGTAAGGATCCATCAACTAGCAATAGATTTATAGCACTGGAAGACCAGCCTGAAAACCCTACAGATCATCCACCGCCAAATGAGCCACTGCCGACTACTGGATCTCAAACTACTAAGCAAGGGGAAGACAAAAACCCTATGAGAAAGGAATCATAAATTTCCCCCCCAAGCGGGAATCAGGAAGTCCACAATCCTGTGGACATAGAGAACGGAGAAATGGAAATGGAGCTAGAAGAGCCTGATCTAGTAGAGGTGGATCTGGAACATCTTGAGCATGCTTATAGACAACAGAAACTTTTCACAATTCCCAGAGATCAATTACGAAAGGTGCATAAGGTATATCTCAAATCCTCGGCTGGATCCACGGCCAGAGCCAATCAAGGGCTGGGAATCCAAAGCAGTCAATCAAAAAGCACTGGTAAAACCCAGAAAGATGAGAAGAGAAGAGGGCGTAAGTCCACCAACAAGCTTATACAAGAAATTGGGCACTTCATGGTTAATTCAGGGCAAATCCACCTAATCTCGGATAACTTTCCTCCCCTCCCCAACCCCTCATCATCATGAAGATTATCTCTTGGAAAATCAGAGGCCTCAATGGGCGTAGCAAGCACAAATTGCTACGTGATCTGATCATGGCAGAAAAACCTGACATCATCCTTCTGCAGGAAACAAAATGTGCCTCAGAAGATGTGGATAAATTACTCCCCTACTGTTGGAAGCAAGGGGCAGTTGTTTCGGTAGATGCCACAGGTACAGCAGGGGGACTAGCCATCCTCTGGAATACAAATTCAATACTGCTCGAGAACTTCATAGCTACACGAGGGTCCATCACTACGGATTACAGACTCATCATTTCCGATAAACTGGGACATTTAACCAATGTCTATGGTCCAGCCACAACAGGGGAAAAAGAAGCCTTCCTTCGGAACCTAGAATTCCTGGCCGCCTTACACCAGCAAAATAAATGGATCATAGGAGGTGATTTTAACATCATCCGCAGTCTGGAAGAGAAAAGAGGTGGCTCAAGAAGATTGGATCAAGAAACTAGCAATTTCAACAGTTCAATAGATATCCAAAGCCTCATCGACCTGGACACTATTAATGGCATTCATACTTAGACAAATAGAAGAACTGGAACACATCAGATAGCTTGCAAGCTCGACCAATTCCTCATCTTGGACTCCCTCATGATGGACGGAACAGGCATGGAGGCCTCAATCTTGGACATCCCTGGATTGGACCACTAGCCCATTCAGCTCTGGATAGACCTTCCAACTGCAACAGGAAGGAAACCTTTTAGATTTGAGCAATTTTGGCTCAACCACCCAGATTTCCAAGCCATCATTCAGAAATGGTGTAGGGAGGCCGAGATAACTCAAGGATCCAAAATGTACAGATTCCAACAGAGATTAAAAAATCTTAAACAGATACTCAGAATCTGGAACATGAATACCTTTGGGGATATCTTTGCATCCCAAAAGCAATTAGCAAACCGCATGAGTGAAATCTAGGAGGAAATTAGAACCCAGGGGCTTACCACTGATTTAAAGGATCAGGAACAAGTCGTTACCAAACAATTAGCAGCTAGAAAGAAACAAGAAGAGATCCTCTGGAAGCAAAAGTCGCGCATCCGTTGGCTCAAGGAGGGAGACTATAACACCAAGTTCTTCCATAGAACAACTATTCAAAGACGACATACTAATAGAATCACAAGCCTGATCTCCGCCAATGGGGAGCCCCTTCATTCACATGAGGATATGGAAGCAACTCTGGTTGGATATTATCAAAACCTCCTCACCGAACCTATCCAGGACAGGCATGAAGCCAACGCCAAAGTAACCCAGCATGTGCCCTCCCTTGTCACGAGGGAACAGAACCTGGCCTTACTACGACCTATCTCACTTGAGGAAGTAGATCAAGCACTTCAGGACACACCTAAATGCAAAGCTCCAGGACCAAATGGCTTTACCAGTGACTTCTTCCATCACTGTTGGCCAATGATCAGGCACGAGGTATGGGAAATTCTTGAGGACTCCCAAGCCTCCGGACAGATTCTAAAATCTCTGAACTCAACTTTTTTGGCTCTCATTCCCAAAGAGGGACAGGCACAGCATCCTCAGTAGTACATACCTATAGCACTCTGCAACATAATATATAAACTCTTAACGAAGATCATAGACAGTAGACTCAAGCCCATCTTACCGACTATCATCTCCCTAGAACAATCAGAATATGTTGAAGGCAGGCAAATAATGGACAATGTCATCCTGGCCCACGAAGTGATCCACTCTCTGCAGAAAACCAAAACTCCAGGTATGCTTCTTAAACTGGACATCTCCAAAGCCTTCGATAAGTTGAACTGGGATTATATGTGTGCCATGCTCATAGCTTTTGGTTTTGACCAAAGCTGGGTCACCTGGATCATGAACTTAACTTCTTCATCTTTCTTTTCTATTTTGGTCAATGGCTTCCCTTCCTAGACTTTTTCTCCTTCAAGAGGTATCAGGCAGGGCGATCCACTATCCCCCTTCCTCTTCATCATCATGGCTGAAGGCCTTGGCCATTCCATCCAAGCCGCAGTCGAAGGAAATCGCTTAAAAGGCTTACCCTTGCATGGCATTTCTCCTCCCATTTCGCATAGTCAATTTGTGGATGATTCGCTCCTAATGGGCACCCCCACGATTCATGAAGCTAATTTCCTTCAAGACATTCTCCAAGCCTTTGCCACTGCTTCAGGACTGGAATGCAACAAGGAAAAGTCCCAAATCTTTTTCTTCAACACGCCCCCTCCAATCCAACGCCACATCACTGAAATCCTAGGTTTCAACAGAAGCTCCCTTCCGTCCAAATACCTGGGCATTCCCCTGATAGAAAATCCTCTTCGTAACTCCTCGTGGGAGCATATTATCTCCTCCTTCGCCAAAAGGCTCTCTTCCTGGACCCTCAGAGTTCTAAATCTACCCAAGCGCCTAGTTCTCCTCCATAGCGTCCTTCAAGCCCTACCGATTTACTCCTTCTCGACGATGGCAGCTCCAAGACATGTCCTCTCAATCATTAGAAACCTCCAAAGGAAATTTCTCTGGCAAGGCTTCAATATTGGGAAGAAGATCGCTCTGGTTAGTTGGGATAAACTTTGTAGGCCCAAAACTCACGGAGGTCTGGGATTGCGTGACCCCCTTATTATGAACAAAGTTCTCACAGCAAAAATTTGGTGGCGGTGGCTTAAGCAACCTCAGGACCTCTGGGCCAGATTCTGGCGGAAAAAATACACGCCACACGTAGCAGAGAAAAATCTAATAAGGTGGGATGGGGAAGCACCTGGATCTTTGATCGGGATAGCTGCCAAGCAGAACAAACAAGTGGTCACCCGAAATGCTTTCTGGGAAATTTGGAGCAGGGAAACGGCTCTCTTCTGGCAGGACTCCTGGTAGCAATGGCCCATTTTAGCCAAAACAAGTTGGGCGGAAGCAATATCCCCAAGCGCTACTCTAGCAGGTCTGACAAGAGTGGTTGACTACTGGCAGGACAATTCTCCTGAGGACAAGTGGCGCAAATGGCACCTGGACAAAGAGCGCATAGATCTGGACGCATGGGTGGATGTGGGACCTTGGTAGGAGGAGATGTCCAAGCGGAAAATACTCAAGCTAGAAGGAGAGGACATTCTTCGATGGGGCCATCACCCAAAAGGTACCTTCAACACACAGGAAGCCTACCAACTCCTGACTTAGATAAATCCCCCTCCTACCAACGAACTCTGGCGCAAAATATGGAGTCTTCAGCATTGGCCAAAAGTCACTATTTTTCTATGGCTTATCTCCCACTCCAGCATTATCACTTGGGACAATCTCTCAAAGAGAGGTTTTATAGGACCCTCCATCTGCCTATTGTGTGAAAGTGCAGAAGAGACCATGAATCACCTCCTGAACTCGTGTTCCTACACAGCCCAACTCTGGGATCAAGTGGCCATTATCATGCGCAAATCAGATCGGCAAAGAGAAAGTATTATTGATACCATTGCAGAATGGAGAGATCATGCGTTCCACTCCCCCCTCCTTAATAGGATCTGGCAACTCCTTCTAGGCTTCATCCTTTGGCAAATTTGGAAAGAGCGGAACAGAAGGGTCTTTCAAAATCTTTCCCAACCTTGGCACTCTTGCTGGCACCAATGTCGTAACCATGTTCTGGAAACCATCTCTCTGCAGCATTGGACTGCTGACATGGGGGGAAGCACCCCCTCTAAACTTATAATCCTCCAACAATGGCAACCCCTCCCTTTTCCCCCCCTTTATTTCCCTTCTCCTTCCCCCCTCCACACCCTGAGCCCCTCGTCTTGGTCCCCCCCACTTTTCCCCTTCATAAAACTTAACTTCGATGGTGCCTCAAAAGGCAATCCAGGAGCGACGGGGTATGGAGCAGTCCTT
>ML800459.1:151052-183243 GCA_009831015.1 Picea engelmannii | reverse complement strand
AAGATTAGAGTACTGTAATAATTTAAGAATTGCATAAATTGAAGAAGTCTCAGGAAGCATTATCAGGTTCTATGTGATGATTGGTTGATGGTGATAATTTAATGTAAATTTTTATTATCTCTCATATATTCTTGGGTGGAAGGAAGCGGAAAGGATGGAGAGTTTAACTCTCTATTGATATTGGAGGAGTGTATCTTCCTCTTGGAGTTTTATCCGTCCCTTTACATTTGGAAATTGTAGCTACCTTTGGAAGTCGTTACTTCCCTTGAACAATAACTATTGATTATTTCTCATATATTGTGCATGGTGTATTATGGTGTATTCATGTAACTCTTATACTATTGTTCATTTCTTATTGGATATAGTTGAATGGTTTAAGTATAAGTTGAAAAATGTTTTAAATTGTACTTGATATCGATTCATCCCCCTCTCAGTATCAACAGAACAAACCTTTCTCTCATTACCCTTTCCATTCTTTGATGCGACTTGATTTCATCTGGTGACTCCATTGAGGTATTATCCTAAGTAATGGAACCATGGCCTCAACGGACTTACCATGGGAATTCCATAATGTTTACAATTCCATTTATGTTCATAATATCGTTAGATATCCAAATTATTTCCATACAAAGTGGAGGGAAAGTTTCCCTAATTTGAATGGTGATCTAGCTCTAGGAGTCACCCGCGTCGTGAATTATATGAAGTATGCTTCAATCTTAAATATGCTACATGAAGATGTGTTGATGATTTTTTTTTCATATTCACTAGAATCAATTCAAAGTAGTTGGATTGCACACTCATGTAATCCAATAAGTATCATGTCTTTTACAAATCTCATTAAAGAATTTTTGAAGCATTATTGACCAACTACCCAGAATTTGCAGGATACTTTCGAGGAGCTCAAAGAAAATATTTGCAAAACATATTTTTCTATAGATAAGGATGAAGAAAATATCGAATAAGATATTGATTAAGTTTCTCATGATGAATATCTAGACCAGATATTTGATGAATATGAAGTGCTTATATATACCCTTCCACTTGATAAAGACATTCATGCCTCTGCTCCTCCTGCATTGCAAAGAGAGAATATGATGAGTTGTGACACTTTTGAAGATATTGATGATACTTGCTTCCATGAATTTGGAAGTGAAGAAGTATTAGAGGATCCCTTGAATCTGACAAACCATTTTGAAAGGAGGCAAACAAGAGACTCTATATTAAGGATAAATCCCCTTGAAATGAAGAGTCGATGAAGGGGCATGTACATAAAAATAAAGAAGAATTATGATGAATCATAACATGTTGAGACATCGTTATATTTTCTCCACCTTGATAAAGGTGATATTTTCCAACCTTGCTTTCCTCTTGTGCATGAAGTTGAATAAGAAATTTCTCTCAACGACAAAAAAATTGAAGATCAAGTTGAAGTCTCCCTAGCCTCTATCCTTCATGCACACACAGAAAAAGAGATGGTTATTTTTAGTTATATTTATGGTTTTATGAAAGAACCCTTGGATTTGTTTGATGATAATATAGACATGTTCATACAAACTTCGAAACATAGATGGTATTTTGGTCACCTCATTTCTTATAGAGACCCCATTTATGACATTTAGGGTATATCTCAGGAAAAGGGGGTTGAGGTATCGTCTTGAGAAGACTGGTCTTCATGCATGTATGACTAAGATGTTTGGAATCCTAATGATGATATGATTATATATTTTTTCTTTCCATTTGAGGATGATCGGACGCAACACTTTTAGGATGATTTTTTCCCATCCCTTGGGAGTTGTGATGCAAATCATTTTGGGGATACATACTTGTTATATGAGGAATTTTAGTCACCTTCATCCTCAATTTTCGATGAAAACGAGGGCGTGGACACCCTATAGAAATCAAATTCTAGCTCTACAAAGAAAATGTATTTCCATATTATGGATTTCTACAAGGATTCACAAATGAAGAGGCCACACTTTTATTTCTCTAGACCTAAGCCTATCCATTACTTCTTTCCTTATTCTTAGGAAAATCATGAAGTCTTATTGCGATCTCTCATATATTCTCAGTCTTCAATAAGCAGTGATCATACTAACGAAGAGGAAGATGATCCATCATCTACATATGATAACCCTTTTTAGATATGGATTGATCGAGCTTGTGGATATCCTTTCTATCATGATTTCTAGGATGATCAGGATTGTAGTTACTCTTTTCAACAAGATTTCCTCCCTCCCACCCATCTCCATGAGTTTCATTTCATGATTTATGATATGTTTATTTACGCTCATGATTATTATATACTTGACTTATCTTCATCATATCACATGATTAATCACAGGGGGATATACCTAGATGAAGTGATGGACAAGTGGTTGCATTGGTTGTATGAGTTCACCTAACATCAACTATTTCTTGATCTTCAGGGCCCGAGGCCCCAAGTAAGTAGGTAGGTCATTTTGATTTCCTTACATTTTCATCTTAATTTCTCATGATAGTTTAGATGAATTTCATATTTCATTTTGTCTACTTTCATATTTATTTCATGTTTAGTTTATAATTTTTTGAAAAAATGCTAGAATTTTGTTTTCTAGATCAATTTCATTTTTGTTTTTGATGTATATGGATGAAGGGTGATAAAACCACCCTAGATTTTACAGTTTCATGTTTCAATGTAGGCACAGGTCCACTAGAATATGTTGTGGTTTTCATGAAATCTACAACGAGTAAATGTCCCCAAGTAGGAGTCATATGCTATCGCCAAATTCTATGGATAACCAAGGGATGATGTCTTGAGGCCCTCAGGTTGAATAGATGGAGTAATGAGAGACATCTTGACTTGCAGTGTCCACTTGCACAAAAAGATACCCACCTTACCACCATAGCTCTAGGTTCATTATGATGGTATCCACCACATTAGTTGGACTCCAAAATATATTGTGTATTTATCCATGATAAACACTTTAGTTATTATGGTGAGTATCATTTCAATATCTGAGGAATTTTATTTTGCTACATCTATTATTGATTTTGATTATGTAATATTTTCTTGGACATTATGCTCTTTACCCTATTTCACTTTGGTGGTTGACATTGATCCCTAGTAATTCGGTTACCCTTAGGGATAGGTCTGCTACTGGGAGTTCATTTTGATGATTCATCATTCCACTCCTGACCATACTTGTCACTTTTTACCTTTTTTTCTTTCAGGTGTACTGACCCAAGAAGGGGTTGTTCCTCACTTCATGGGAAGAAGGGGATGAAGGCCCAAAGTGTTGTGGCTAGAAAAAGATAAAATCCAAAACATTAACCTTATATATGATCACCTAGTAATCTCAAAGAAAATTAAATCTGTCATAAAAAAATAATGGGACCCATAAAACAATGACTAATAAAAAAATGCCAACTAGGGAGGAGCATGTGTGGGAATTATTATTATTTCTTAGGTAGACTCCCCACACATGTTTCCATCATGGTGAATCATGATGTGACCAAGGTAGATTTGATGTGGGAACAATTTTTCATGCTTAGGTATAAGCCCCACCTTGGATTCAACATGGAAACATCCTAAAATACTAAAAGGAAACAAATGGGCTTGGAAAAAGGTTTCTTTGAAACAAAGGTGCAACAAACCCTCTACAAAGGAACCCATAAGTGAGACACTACAACCCATTATATGTCATGAGCCCCATGCCCAAAATTTTGTACCCTCATCCATGAAACCTCATCCACATGATTTAAAAGGAGGTCATCTTGGGAATCACCACTAAACTTGAGGAACAATTCACTCGATAGGTCATTTTGTCAACCCTCCCATACCTAAACTTGAAAAATTGCATAGGCTCTTTGAGAATTAATTTATTTTGATAAGCTGGTTTGCATGTACTTGATTATATGGCTATTTTATGGATTTTATTTAATCATCATGATTATTTGACTTGACATCCTTTGAGGGCGTATCCATTTGTCTTCGCAGGACCCTGTTGGTGGACAATTTTGGAAGAACAAGTCTATATGGGGATTCCATGGGGCTTGAAGACCAAAGGTTAGATGAAAAGGACCCAAATGACATATCATGAATACATTCGTTTGGAGGCATATATGACATCATGGAGGACCTAAACTAACCCCTACCACCGAAATTTTTTTCTTGAAGGAGGAAAAACATCACCTTCTTGGAGCTTGATGCCATAGTTGTGCTAGGGTTTGATGGTGGTTGAGGACACTTGGAAAGTTTTGGAGGAAATAATCCATGATAATAGAAGCTATGGCTTGGATAGAGGACACTTTCCCTTTGGAGGCTTAGCTCATCCATCTCCAACTCAACGACTTGACTTAAAGTGCGAAACATTACCCAAAAGGAGGGTGATGTCATGTTTTAGGGTTTCTTTCATGTGCAAAAGTATGAATTAAATAATATTGTTTTGTAAAGGGGAAATATTAGGGATTTTTACCCCTTATATTGTATTTTACATTAAATTATGTATACAAACCATGTTTAAAACATTTTGTATAAATAGAGATCATTTGTATCTCATATTAAAGATAGTTCTCCCATGTGGAGAAGGATACATGGATGAAATTTGTTCCCTACTTGGAAAATTATCTTTATCTCTCTTGGTTATATTATCTTGTGATGGTTTATATTTTTTATTGGATGGATGGATGATGGTAAATCTCTCTTGGAGGTTTTTTTCTAGCTTTATTGTAGAATTATGCTGGTGAATTAGGGTTTCATATTGTAAATGCTTCAACTAGGTAAGGGTTTCATGTTTATTTCTCTATTTTCTTGGTTATAAGGTCAATGTGATTATTTATTGGGTATTATAAAGGAATAAAACCCCATCCAAGTCCATTGTAATTGTTTTAAATAATTTTTGGTGCAAAGGATACTAGGAGGAGTAAAAGGGATTAGACCCTCCTAGGTTTTCCTTGGTCAGTAAAAGGGATTACAAACCCAAGGAATTAACTCATCTAACTTTTTTAATCAATAGGATCCATATAACAAACACAAAGACACTAATATTCATGCCTTTGAGAAATAAATTATTGCATCGGTAATCGTAAAAAGTTGAGATATTGAGATCATCTAAGTTGGAATATTTTCTATGTGTTCTAAGATTTCCAAGGCCACAACGGAATGTTGTTTCTCCAATTAGTTTTTTTTTTGTTAAAAAATTAATATACATCCATTAAGGCTATAATGAACCCTAAAAATTTTCTTAAATAAATCACAATTCAATTGTTAGAAGTTGCCAATATTATGCCCCTACAATCTACTAATCCTAGGGCACTTTTTGGGTGGATTACTTGCAATTTTGGGTGGTTGTTTTTTCTTCTTTAAAAACATGTTTGTTACAACCATAAGGATGCAATTATATCTCTACAATATTATTTCTTACAACATTTTTTCATTGTTAAATTCATGTTCTTTTATACTAGAGTTATACTAGTGTTTAGCTAGCCCATCTCTAGCATCATTTGGTAGACTTTTAGCATTTTTTTTAGAATATATAAAAAAAAAATTAGAATATTTGTAGAATTCAATATATATATATATATATATATATATATATATATATATATATTGAATTCTACAAATATGGACAACAAGCTTAAAATTATTTTCCACCTAACATATAGCTCCTACAGTTGGATTTTATTGTGTCTCAGGAAGGTAATCTCATAAACCACATGTGACTGAAATTCCTAGAAACCATTGGCTACTATCGAGACTCATTTCCAAACCTCATTCCATTTAGAAACTTAACCTATAGGGGAATCCATTCATAAGTACCATTTTTCATCTCATTTCCCCCTAGGGTCACTCGATATTCCCCCCCTTGAGGTCATCACTTCACCTCTAAAGTGATAGGAGTATCTATCTGAGATGACACTCAGTATGATTTTCCTTAGTTGTTTTCATATTTTGGATTGGGTCAGGATTTTCCCAACCTACAACTTGTGCGATAACACTTCCCATTAAGTAGTGTCACCACATATTTAGTGCATGAATTTCATCCTCTAATTCTAGGTCATGATTTATGAAATTTATTTCATGTTCCTTCAACTTTTAAGATTCGTAACAAATTAAGTGTCCATCTTGTGACAATACTCTTCCTAATCCTTCTTTACTTGAATCTATACAAACTGCAAAATATTTGTAAGGATCAAATACCTTAAGTATTGGTGTTGTATCTAGTAATCCTTTTAGTTTATAGGAATTTCCCTCACATTTTTTAGGCCAAATAAATGTCACACCCATTTTTCGCAATGAAGTAATGGGACAAGAAATTTTGGAAAATCCCTCAATAAACTGTCGGTACTAACCTATAATTCCCATGAATGATATTATATATACTACATTCTTAGGTACATATTCCATCTTTTGATATTATATGTCCTAGATACTATATTTGTCTTTGATAAAAGTTGCATTTATTGAACTTAGCATATAACTTATGTTCTCTTAGATCTTGTAGTACTATATTCAAATGTTTTTCATGTTCTTATTTAGACTTTGAATAGATTAGTATATCATCCATAAATATCAACACAAATTTATCCAAGTATTGGCTAAATATACTATTCATTAGGCACATCAAAGTTGTTGGTTCATTAGTGAGTCCAAAGGAAATTACCACAAACTCGTAATGTCCATAACATGTTTTAAAAGTTTTTTTATTAATATATTCATCCTTTATTCTGATTTGATGATAACCAAACCATAAATCATTTTTTCTCCTCCAACATGATCAAACAAAACATTAATTTGCGGTAGAGGGTACTTATTTTTAATCGCTATTTTATTCAATTGATGATAATCAATGCACAATCGAAGAGTTCCATCTTTATTTTTAATGAAAAATACTGGTGCTCCCCATGGTGAAGCACTTGGTCTAATGTATTCTTTAACTGATAATTCTTGTAGATGAATTTTTAACATAGTCAATTATGGGATACTCATTATGTAGGGTGGCTTGGATACCGCAGATCGAGGTAATAAATTGATAGAAAATTATATCTCTATTTTTGGAGATAATACAAGTATTTATTCAACAAATACATCCTCAAATACTTGAAGGAAAAATATATTATAATCCTCATTTTCTTTCCTCAGCTAACATATTTGTTACTTGAATAACATATACTTTGCATCATTTAATGATGCACTTCTTTAACTGTAATGTTGATATTTGTCTCATAGAGACAAGTTTACACAATTTTACTAATTCATTGCATTGTTTTTGACATTCCACTTTCATCTTTGTAAGTAAATGAATTTTCATAAGAGTTTAGTATAACTTTATGTTTTTCTAACCAACCCATACCTATGAGTATGTCATATGGTAATACATTTAAATTTGCCTTTGCATCCTAACCATTTATATGCAAGCTTATAGTCATGAATGAGTTCAATTACTTTTTTTTTCTTCATGTTGCTAATTATGCTAACCATGATTTACTATGTTTTACCCTCTTTAGTTTTCTTAAATCTACCAAAGATTGGGTAACATAATTTAAACTCGATAATAGATCAATTAAAATACAAAAGTTTATGTCAAGAATTTTACCTTCAATTTCCACAATGATGGATTGATCATCTACTTTCTTGCCATCTAAAGCTACATTGATTCTATGAATACTTTTTCCAATATCTCCAACTTGCTGAATCTTCTTGTATGTTCTCAATAGTTTTGTTTGCGTCATTTCTATATGGACAGTTTCTCAAGAAATGTGGTTCTCCACATCTCCTCATTTCAATGGTTCTCTAGGATTATCAGTGGTTTTCTTGAATCCAACATTAACTTACTTATTTCTGTGTACTTGTGGTGATTTTATGAAGGAGTTATGTTCTTGATGTCCTTTGGACATATTAAGAAATGGTGATGGCTTGAAACCCTTTTTCCTTTCATTGAATTTCTCTTGTTTCTTTTCTCTCCATGCTTTTGGATTTTCAAATCATTACGCGTATTGTTCATAGCATATTCTTTCCTTTCGCATACTTCATTCAAGGTTCTGGGATTATCAAACTATATTATTTTCTTATAGGGATGACATAAAGATCTTAGAAATCTCTTAAACTTTACCTTATCTTTCTTTATATAAGTCACAAACCTCAATAGTTCCAAAAATTTGGTAAGTAGATCTTCCATAGACATTTGTCCTAACTTTAACTCATAGAATTTTTTGGTATTTATTTCATAATAGCCTTCATACACATATTGTTCCTTGAAATATTTCTTGAAATATGCCCATTCCATTTTCTTTTAGACCTTTGACCAGTTTTAAGTCCTACCACCATATAGTAGCTCTACCTTTTAGATTGTATATGACTACTTACTTTCATATTACTAGAGTAATTTTAAATATGGAAATATGTCTTTATATCAAGTAGACTCTTAGCGTTGGACTCCCCATCAAAAGTTAAAGGTTTAACTATTTTCTTTTGAGTTCTTTTGCTTGAACGCGTCATTAGAAGAATTATTTTCTTTCTGAGTTCCTTTGCTTGATTATTTAACTTCTCATTATCATCCTTGAATGTTTGTAACTCTACTATTATATTTCTCAGTTTTTCCAAAACCCATGTTGCGAAGCTAATTTAACTGGGATGTTTTATGTTTGATTATTATTTTGTTCTTCTTAGCCATTGTGTGCAGACATGATTAAATGTTTTTTGAAAGAGTCTATTTGTAATTATGAACAATTTACTTGTTATATTTTTTTAAACAAATCCTTACTTTTATGGTGATTCCCATCAAGCCTAAATGTTGTAACCTATAGCTCTGATACTATAAGTAACAAACCCAAAAATCCACACTTAATTTTTTTTTCTTTATTTTCATTAGATTACATTGTACAAATAATTTTATACTAAAATTTAGAGGGTCTACCTATACGTTTATCTGATCATCTTTAACTACATAATCTTCCTCTTTTATAGCTCAAAGATCCTAACTCCAAAGGTTTTCATTACTCCTAGCCATTCTACCCTTTAATGCTCAACTATAATTCCAACGTGTCAAGTCATTATGTTGTTTGGTATTAACTTTACTTACAAAGGTTTATACATTTGAATAAAACATACAAAACAACACTTTGATCATCCTCGTATGGTAAAATACTAGCAAGAAATAAATTACAAAGTTATAAAAAATTTCAATGCTATTAATATTCTATGCATAAAGCTTCATCTGTCATGTCTTTGGCCATCCAAAATAAATACATAGCCTCCATGCCTATCTTTGAAGCGTTCGTTTAATGTGGATGACAGACCTACTTCGTTGTATGTAGGTCTGTCATTGTAGGGTTTAAAACAACTTAACAAGGCCGTGTTCCATAAATCACACCGCAATACGATTTTTTGTGAGACGTGATTCAGGACTTAGTACAATCGTTGGAATCGAGGTGCTACAAATTCTTCGTCAAAGATGGTTCTTCAATTTCCCATTTTATTTTTATATCTAGAGTCTCCTCTGCAACCTGTGAGCAAGGAAGGTTCTTTCCCTTTTGATAAAACGATTGCACCATGTTCTTCTTCCTCTAGCGACTTAGAATGCTCATCACAAGATTACCAAGTCGTCCCCAATCACCTCAACAGTATTGGAAAATTTGGGAAGTTTATGTTTTCACACCAAAGGAAACTCTTCCTCTTTGTTGATGAGTTTTGTCTATTTTTTGTAAAGGATTTTCTACAACCCTTTTATTAGTCTCTATAAATTATTATAGAGGAACAATAAACCAGTGGTGACTCCTAACTGGGAGCTTACTATAGTCATCTCAGTTTTTTCTCCATGAAATTCTTCACTCTTTATATTACAGTAGGAAGAATTATATTGAGCTACACAGTCTTTTTTCTAATTTTCTTCCACATTAACTTAGTATGCCATCCGAAATATTGAGAATTCCCAATAGAATTTATATAATTCCACCATCTACTAATAACAAATTATATTTCCCGTAAGTGATTAACTTCCAGTATTTTGTTTTTCTAAGGCGAATTTTTATATAATAGATTGATACTTCTAACTCTAGAGTGTTCTGGTAGTCATCCTCTCATTTATTTCTAGTCTTTTCCTACTGCGTTCCCAGAGGAACTCTGACCCAACGTTTTGATGTTTCAATATTAATATGTCTCGGTGAGAGTAGCGACCAAACTATGAAATAGAAAAAAAAACAGTATTCTTTATATAATGTATTTGAATCGATTCTTAACCCGATTGATAAGGATTCGGAAAAAAAAGTCCCTCTCCCTTATATTTTCTTTGCTTTGGGTTGATTAAACATGTTATCAAGCGATATTTATAAGTTTTTTTGGATCTTAAGTTAACGGTAGATCATAAAAAATATCTCAGGTCTATTACATATTCGAAATCGGGTTACAATGATGAGTAAACTCATTGTTTTCCACTTAGTGGTAATAAGGAAACTAAGTTTTATGACTTGCATCAGTTTTTTCCAGAGTTTACCCTAACCATTACTCTGAAAAATCCCTTGAGAATTTTCACTACCTATTTAAATTCTAATATCGCAATGATTCGCATTTCCATCTTTGTTACTCAAATAAAGGATTAAATTCCTTCTAAAGGAAATGATTGAATTTACCATACCGCTCAATACGTTACTCATAATAAATTTGTTAGCTCGAATCCGTTTAGGTTTGAATTTTTGGCTTAATAGTTTAACAACTTCGTTTATTCTGTAATGCCTCTATTTTCATTATATTACAATGGTTGATTTCTAGGTAAAATTTAATGATGGTTCCCTTTCTTTTGCGAGGGAACCCATCATAAGAAATAAAATGTCTTTCTCCACCTTACATCCATCGCATTTTAGAACATTCCAGCGTTCCTCCAAGAGATAGATTCAGGTAATTTCTGATCTATTTAATGTTATTACTAGATGGATAATTCAAAATTATTTTGGTACTCAACTTTTACAATAAGTTAACCCAGGTATATGCTTATCTCACAGGATCATATTCATACATTTCACATTTTTCCAGGAAGAAAATTTACTCTATAGAATTGAAGGTGAGATTATTTACTCCTACAAGAAAAATTTCCCATAATTCTTATTTACTAAATTACTTGATCACTAAAATTCATTTGTATTTCTTTTAGAGAAAGAATTTTATAGCTATAAGTTATGGCTACCATTGGAGAGGTATTCAAATTCCAACAACTAGGGTTACCATAAAGTATTTTTCATAAACTGAACACTTCTTATAAGTCTTCTCCTTCAGGAGAATTTTTCTGTATTTTAATACAGTTGAAAATTCTATTTCTAAGATGATTCAAAGGATATATATATATATCCTTGTTGTATTAATTATTGTATTCTAACAGAATATTGTCTATAGATTTATGCATATTTTTGAGAATTTCCTTGCCATCTCAATTCAATTTTTTATTTATCCAAATGTATTTTTTTTCTACCCTACATTTTTGGATGTAGAGTTTCATCAATGGTATTTGAATATATGTATACATGATATGCAAATATTTAAAAAAAAAATATGATAAGTTCTCATAGTTAACATTACTTGTAGTCAATAATAACTAATGTGCAAGAGATGTTTACTAACATATCTAAACAAGATCAGTGACAAACAAATCAAAATGTTATGTTCCATTTAACTGTAGATGTAAACAACCAAGTTACTTGTCTTGATCACCTCCTAGCCTAACCATGGCTCCATAAGGGTCAAATTACTTGTCTTGATCACCTCCTAGCCTAACCATGGCTCCATAAGGGTGAACTGCATTACCTCCTTAGCTAAAGTACCTCACACCATCTATGCTAAAACAACAATTAACTCATTCCTTCTCAACATACTAAGTAGCATCCCACCTTCCATATATGTTGTATTTATCCTCATTGTGACTATGACTTTTTCATTGAATTCATTTCCCTCGTGAAATTAGCATCTTTAGAAATCCCTAATTTTTAGGGGTTGTCGGTGATAAAACTCCACTTCCCACACTTGTTAAATTGAGTTCGAAATGAAATCAAACCTACTTCCCACTCATGGAGTCATAGTGAGCTATTTTAACGTGATTGTTCCATCTATTTTCTCCATAAAGTTTTTTTCTCTTACATCTTTCCATCAAAAGAGGACAATTGGAAAGTCAAACTCTTGCACAATAACTTTAAAAAGATCACAATTAAATGTATCAATAAAACCAAGTACTAATTTTCGTAAATGGAACTTATTCCATAAAAAGTTTAATACTTGAGTATATTACAAAACGAGAAGATAATGGAATCCTCTTATTTCAAAACATAGTTTATGTTCTGAATTCTCACAAATTGAGAAATTTAGTTCTAAAGGAGATGCATAATGTGCGATAAGTTGGACATATACTGTAACATCCCACTCTTGCACACTGAGCGAACTTATTCTTTGAGAACACTTGCTCGCAAGTGATCTAGATTATTATGCTATTAAAACATTGATTTTGATTATGAGGCGTTATGTGTTGATGACATGTTGTTTTAATGCATTGACATAGAGAGGTGTTATTGATTCGGTTTTACTGAGTGTGTTGGATTTTGGACCTCCAGGATGCAGAGGCATTGATGGAACCCCTTGGACTCTAGATCGAGTCGGAGAGTGAACCATGGAGGTTTGATTGTTTTATAAGTGATATTAGTGCAACTGATTAGATGATATGATTATGGATATGTTGCTAACATGATTCGTTGATGATGCAGGCTAACGATAGATTGTCGACTGAACTCACATGTGGAATAGAGGGGTCACGCACGACTACCAGAGATGTTGAGGGAGAGGTGTAGACAACTACCGTGCCACAGCCTACTAGCACTCCCATTGTGGCTTGAACTGTAGGTTAACGTTTACCTAGTTCGAGAGGACCCGCGATGTCGTGAGGGAAGACTACAACAATCACTCACAATGATTCTAGGGGGCATTCAATAAGGCGGTGGCCTTATTCCTTAGATGCCCTTAGTCTCCCACAAGTTCACCTGGCAGAGTATTGACTCCAGGGGTTTTTTATGTCTACCAAGTCAGTCAAAAGGTGAGTGGCACCCTTGGAGCACGTGGTGTGTCCTGAAGGGCATGTCACGCAAGAAAAATGGAAAGAGGCGAGTGGCACCCTTGGAGCACGTGGTGCGTCCTGAAGGGCACATCACGTAGGAAAAATGGAAAGAGGCGAGTGGCACCCTTGGAGCACGTTGTGCGTCTTGAAGGGCATGTCGCGCAAGGAAAACAGATGAGGCGAGTGGCACCCTTGGAGCACCCAGTGCACCATGAAGGGCATGTCATGTTGTTAATGATAAATGAATGAACCTAGATGGCCTTCAGACGAATAACGTGATAAGAATTTTTAAAACAGTTTCCCTAATAAAATGTCGCCCAACACGAAAATTAAATTCTAGGTCTAAATTATACTCGTGGCATATTTTTTCTATCCTTTTAATATATATATATATATATATATATATATATATATATATATATATATATATATAGATATGATAAATAATTATGATAATCCTCATTAATTTTGTAACAAGAAGGGAGTAAGAAATTTAATGGATTCATAAAAATCTGTTGGGATAAAATTTAAAAAAGGGGAAATAATTGTTTTCTTATATTATGATAATTTAAAAAAAATTAATTAAAAAGTGAAAAAGGAAAAAGTTAATTTCTACACGTACCAAATTGAGTTCTAAATGAAAATGGAAAAGAGAAAATCTAAAATAATTAGGAAACTAGGAAAATAGGGAAACATAAAAAGAAAAGGGAAACACAAGGAAAAAAACAGAAAGTCAAACTTAGTAAGGTATCTAGCATTTAAGAACTTTCTAATTTAAACTGAACTAGTAAATTAATAATGGGAAAGTCATTAAAACTGTAAGGGAATTTGGGGACACCTAGGATAGACTCTAGGAGTGACTCTAGGTGGGTGAGGGAAATAAGGGTAATTAATTAATTAAAAATAATAATTTATTGAGGAATGAAGGGGATGAGTGACACTTGTACGGGGAGGATTTTTAAGAATCAATTTATTAAATATTAATTTAAATGGGATTTGGGGAATGTAAAGGAGTTCGAAAACTCTATAGAATGGAGGGAGGAGAAGGAGGAAAGCTCTCTTTGGTTTGCGTAATGTTACGCTGCAGTAATCTATACTTGTTGAATTAGCTTATGGGATTTGGGATACCCAGCTCGGTGAGGAGTGGTAGCTCAGCCTTGCGAGGCGAGTTGGGAGCTAGTTGAATCTATGGATAGTGTGTGTGGCCCCTTTGCGTCTCGGGGGACTATGGGGGGAGAATATTACCCCTAGCATAGGCTGGGAGGTATCGGTCAAGTCTCCTCGATCGGAAAGCGGGAGTTGCATGAAGTGCATGAGACATCAACTCAGAGTGGGCAATCAGGCAACGATACACTTTCTTTATTTTTGCATGGTAGATTGTAGTAGGATTTATGCTTTGGATCTGCATGTTTAATTGGGTAAGAAAATTGATTATCTTAGTGTTCTAGTTGATGAATGAATTTTTCCATAGCCTATAGCTCGATGATTGATTGACTCCCATGGCCTTTGATTCCTGGCATGTCTTGACCACCCTATAGTGTATTGATTTTTGAAGGTTGTGGTTGTTTTTTCCTTTCGTCCCTATCTCATTAGTCCTCGCCTGAGAAGTCGGCTAGGAGCCTGATCTACAGTCTTTGCCTTAGAGTTAATAGACCTATGAATCTCAACGCCCTACTTTTCTGTGTGTGGATGATGAGCGAAAGATGTTCCTGTCTACCATCTACCTCTGTTATTGTCCTTGGTTGATTGTTTGACTTGCGCCTTCTCACAAGGACCACTGTGTATGGATTATCTTGTGTCCTTGTTGGTTTTTCTCTGCGCCTTGACCAATAGAATCCCTACGATCATTTCAATGACTTTTCCCATTGGATCCTTTTATTTCTCTTACTGTTGTCTACGTTGTATTGGTGTTCTGGAAATAGAAAAATGATTTGATTCCCTGTCTTCATTTTTATATTTGGTATTCTGGCAATGGAAAAATGATTTGATTCCCTGTCCGCACTTTTATATTTGGTAATCTAGCAATTGAAAAACGAATTGATTTCATGTCTGCATTTTTGTATTGGTATCCTGGAATGGAAAAACGTTTTTATTTGTTATTCATGTATGCATTGTATTGGTATCGTGGCAATGGAAAGATGAAATCATTTCCATGTATGTGTCTTCATAAATGGTATCCTAGTAAGGGAAGGGCATTTTGGTCATTCCAGTATGTGT
This sequence comes from Picea engelmannii, assembly GCA_009831015.1. Taxonomy (NCBI): domain Eukaryota; kingdom Viridiplantae; phylum Streptophyta; class Pinopsida; order Pinales; family Pinaceae; genus Picea; species Picea engelmannii. Next base: position 167,962 of record ML800459.1, on the reverse strand, counting down.
TTTCATTTGGCATCCGGGCAATGAATAAGGGAAACCATGATTTTTCCATTTAAAACGTGCCTGATATTTTCCATTGAAGTGCCCACATTTTTTCTTTTAAAAGTTGATAAAAATTTCCATTGAATGCCAAAGTTTTTTCTTTTAAAAGTTGACAGATATTGTCGTTGAATGCTCAAGTTTTTTCTTTTAAAATATGCCTGAGCTTGTTGTAAATTCCCACAATTTTTTCCAATTAAATGTAATTGAGTTGCTGTAAAGGTCCATGAATTTGACAATTAAACTATGTCTATATCTGTCTGTTATTAACCACGAATTTGCCAATTAAATTGTGTCTGTGTTTTCCTGTTATTAACCATGAATTTTCCAATTAAACTATTCCTGTGATTACCTATTGTTAACCATGAATTTTCCAATTAAAATGGTGTTTTTGTTTGCCTATTATTAACCACGAATTTGCCAATTAAATTGTGTCTTCATTTACCTATTGTTAACCATGAATTTGCCAATCAAAATGGTTTCTACGTGTACTTGTTATTGTCCACAAAATTTCCATTAAATTGATGACTGCGATTTTGTGTTACTCTTCTCCATGATTTTTCCTTTCATCTGTGTGTCTGCATGTTTTATTTACCCTGGTGAATCTTCCATTCACCTCTGCGTCTCCATGTCCTTCTTAACCTGGTGATTTTTTTCCATTAATCCTTGTGATCCACCTCTTCCACACACATTTATTATATCTGCGTCTTTGCGTCTATTTTCCAGTCTTGTTCCCCCTTTGTCAGTACTTGATTGCAGTTGAATGCTCCAAAAACGTTTTGGGTGCTTAGCTAGATTCAAAGTTTTATTTATCTTATATTTTATAGCTCAATTTTGGATGGGTTAAGCCATTGGTGTCAGGGATAACTCTATATAAGACTATCTTGTATTTTTGGCAGCCATTTATTTCATGACTAAAGTTTATGTTAGGCACAACCCTTTATGATTACAGACAACAAGAACTTAGCATTACCTTGAAGGCGACTTCCTTCATGTCTCACAACGAACTCACCTTGCTGTCAGCAATTTATGCATTAAATTTATGGCAGCGACATTTTTAAGGAAAAGTAAATTTGTTTTACTATCAACATGTTTCTTCTTAGCCAATCGCCTAATGTGTGATTGATAACTGGTAAAAACTTAATGTTGCTCTATACAACATGTTGGAAGTTATTTCGTTAGCATTTTAATCATAAGCCTTGTAATTGATATCATGAATGGTGTTATATGTTCGATGTTGCTAATTTAGATTGGGTTAATGTTAGTTGATTTAATTAATGTCTAAATTGTAATTCTAGACTTACGAATTAGATTGGTATTAAGGTTAATTTAGAACAAAAAATTATTAACTAGTAGTCAATTGGACTTGCTAAGATTGGATATGTGATAAATGTTAAATGATATATAGATATTTTCTAAACTTGTGTTTTGACTTGCTAAATTAGAGTTGTTATCATGTTAAGTTAGGTTGGTAAATCACTGACTTTTTAGACTGGTTAAATTAGACATGTAATTACTGTTAATTTAGATTGTAATTTGACCAATTCAGACTAGATGAAGGGGTTGGGTTGTTGTGCGGTCTTGTAATAGCTTGCATTTTCTTATTGACATCATCATGTGTCTTTTCGACCCATTGTTTGGGGTGTGGATATAGTCTCCCTATCAGTATTCAACTCCTAGCACGTCAGATTTTTCTAGATTCCTTGGTCTAGATAGGATGTGTTGTGCGAAGGTTATTGATGCATCTATCACCTGGGGATGCCATGATTCCTAATGAGGGGATCATGGCATGCCCTATTTGGATAGTGGAGAATGGTAACTTGGTTAGATTCGGTGCCTTCCATATGAGTGTTGTCGAGCATTGTAAGTTTGTTTTTGGGCACGGGTTGAACGCCTTCATATGTTTGGTTCGCGTGCCTTGAGGTTCTAGTCTTAGTCCATCAAGCTTGTTGAGTTGACAGGGGGATGTTTCCCCTTGGCTTATAGGCAGGGTCCTATTGTGTTAGACAGGTAGTTGTTTCTCCTTGTCTTTAAGCATGTTTCGTCTCATTTCTCCTACGCTACTGCGTTGAGTCATAGTTTCCTATTGTCTGGAATGCATACTTACGTTCGTCATCAGTGGTGAGGTATTTTTTGTCGTTATCGCTTCCTTACCATAATATATATATATATATATATATATATATATATATAATTGTGTACTTCTGGTTCGCTTGTAGTCATAACAACGGGGGTCGTTACATATGGTATCAAAGTGGGTTCAACCCTGCGATTGTGGATCAGCTTGCTTTCCACTGCAAGAAACCTTTGAGTATCAACCGAGCACTGCTTAAAACTTAAATGAGTTCATCCAGTGATGTCATTTATAGGACCCATGGAGGTTTGCAACATGGTGCCATGGAAGGAAGTGCGTCGCCTGCAGAGGTTTTTGCACCCTCGAAGTTGAACCCCCAAGGGGAAGGGAAAGTCCTTGGGATAAATTCACTTTTTGTAAGGGATAATGATGGTATGACAAGGTTCTTCCAGGTAATTTGAAAGGGCATTGATTCACCATTGGTACCGAGAGGAGGCCAGAGAACCTGTACCCTTGAGGGTCCACAACGTGCCCTAACTAGTATGGTTAACATCCACCAAGAACTTGAGAGAGTTGATTTCTTGAGTCCATGAGTGTGGCAGATGGTTGTGTCATAGAGGCATGGTTGTAGGGAAAGGCATTTTTATTCACACTTCACAATTACAACCTCCAACCTAAAGGTCCGCAGGGTGTTATTTCAACTTAAGGGGAGCACTCTTCTATGGTAGAAGACACTATTGCCACATTTGAACAAGGTCTTTGATGATGTGCCATGGGAATTGTTCGAGGAATGGTTCCAGGAGAGGTATCTTCTGAGGAATTCGTTGAGTGTCAACTCCATGATTTCGATGCCTTGCGACAAGGCAACCCCATGGGCCCCAAGTACGAGGCCCATTTTGGAGCTGCTTCAGTATGCTCTGCACCTAAATTACTAAGAAACTTACGGTTAAAAACTTACGATCAAGAAATTTGTTTGGACCGAGAAATGTACCGAGGCATTTTATAGGCTCAAGGAGTTGTTGACAACAACAATGATACTAAATGACCCTGACATAGACGTGGACTTCTTGGTATGCACTGATGCATCCAAGGAAGGCTTAGGAAGAGTCTTGATGCAAGACAATCGAGTGATCTCTTACATCTCTAGGAAACTGAGAAGGCATGAGGAGAACTACGCGACACATGATTGGAGTTGTTAGCCATCGTTTTTTCCTTGAAGGTTTGGAGACACTAACTTTTGGACAAAATTTTTAACTAAATACGGAACATTGTTGACTACAACACCTCTTTATGCAAAGCGAACTGAACGTGTGAAAACGACATTGGTTGGAATTTCTTAGCAAGTATGACTTCGACATCACTTACATAAAAGGAATAGTGAAGTGAGTGGCAGATGCATTGAGTCAGAGACCACGCTTCTTTTTGGTGATGCCTCTTCAGATGTATCTACATGAAAATATTCTAACCTTACAGTGTGACAATGACTGCTACAAAGAGGTCGAGGGTTTTATTGAACAAAACACAATGATGGTACCAAAATTTGAAGGATTTACGTTTGACGACGATGGATTATTGAGGTTTAAAAATTGGATTTGCGTACCACCGAATGATGAGTTGAGGATGTTGATCCTAAGGGAGGCTCATAGAGTTGTATACATGGCTCACCCGGTAGTCATGAAGATGAGGACAGACCTTAAACCCTTATTCTTCTGGAAGAGAATGAAGGCAGACATGGTCAACTACGTGGCTAGATGTATAGAATGTCAGCAGGTAAAGGCTAAACATAGGCATGCAACAAAATTACTACAACCACACGCTATTTTGAAATCAAAATGGGAGGTTATTTCGATGGATTTTATTGTTGGATTGCCACTGACGTCAAGGAGACAGGACTCGATTTGCGTAGTAGTAGACACTCTGAAAAAGAGTGCTCACTTTATTCCTATGCATATGACTTATCAGGCACATGACATAGCTAGAGTTTTCATCAATGGGATTGTGAGGCCCATGGTGTGCCTAAGAGGATTATATTTTATCGAGGATCGGTGTTTACTGGATGATTTTGGACAAGTTTCCAAGAGGCCTTGGGAACCCAACTTAACTTCAGTACTGCGTATCACCTGGAGACTGATGGGCAGATTGAACGAATGAAACAAACCTTGGAGGACATGTTGGGCATGTACGTGATGGACCAAAAAAAGCGTTGGGAGGAATTCTTGCCACTGGTGGATTTTTCTTATAACAACAGTTACCAAAGCACCATTAAGATGGCGCCTTTTGAGTTTCTTTACGAGTGACCATGTCGGATGCCTTTGAGTTGTGATCATCTTGAGGATAGGGTCTTGGTGGGACCAGAAGCGATCCAAAAAATGGAAGAGAAAATGCAAACAATAACACAAAGGATTAAATAATCACAGGATCGGTCGGAGAGTTATGCCAATGCGCACCATGTCGATCGTACTTACGAGGTTGGCAATCGAGTCTTATTGCGGGTTAAACCGCAAAAGACTTCGATCAGTTTTTGAAAGGGAGATAAAATCTCTCCTAGGTTCATGGGACCCTTCAATATTGTGGAGATAAATGGGACCATGACCTATCGATTAGCATTGCCTGATTCTTTGAGGCGTATGCACAACGTTTTTCACGTATTTGTTTTGAGACATTATATTAGTGATCCTGCACATGTTATTGACATGAGTTCTTTGTAGGTGTTGGACGAGAGGGCGCTCATAGCTGAGCCAATATACATCATGTATCATTTCATTTGACACCTATGGCGTCGGATAGTAGATCAAGTCAAGGTCCAATGGGACAATTATAGTCTACACTCAGCGACCTGCGAGGACAGATATGATATGTGCCAATAGTTTCCATTTTTGTTTGATAGATAGAATTATGATACTATGATACACATTATTTTGGCATTTATACTCTGAAACTTTGGGATGAAGTTTAGAACAAGAGTGGTTGTATGTAACATCCCTCTCTTGCGCACTGAGAGAACTTATTCTTTGAGAACACTTGCTCGCAAGTAATCCATATTATTATGCTATTAAAACATTGATTTTGATTATGAGTCGTTATGGGTTGATGACATGTTATTTTAATGCATTGACATAGACAAGTGTTATTGATTTGGTTTTACTAAGTGTGCAGGATTTTGGACCTTGAGGATATAGAGGCATTGATGGAACCCCTTGGACTTTGGATTGAGTCAGGGAGTGAACCATTGGGGTTTGATTATTTTATATGTGATACTAGTGCATATGATTAGATGATATGATTATGGATATGTTTCTGACATGATTTTTTGATTATGCAAGCTGACGATATCTTGTCGACTAGAATCACATGTGGAGTAGAGGTGTCACACATGACTACCAAATATGTTGAGGGAGAGGTGTGGATAGTAGCCCTGCCATAGTCTACTAGAACTCTCGCCATGGCTCGAACTACAGGTTAACATTTACCTAGTTTGAGTGGACCCGCGATGCCATGAGGGAAGACTATGACAGTCGCTCACGATGATTCTAGGGGGAACGCAATAAGGCGGGGGCCTTATTCCTTAGAGGCCCTTAGTCTCCCACAAGTTCACCTGGCAGAGTATTGACTCTAGGGGCTTTTGATGTCTACCAAGTCAGCCAAGAGGCAAGTGGCACCCTTGGAGAATGTGGTGTGTTCTGAAGGGCATGTCATGCAAGAAAAATGGAAATAGGCGAGTGACACCCTTGGAGCACGTGGTGCATCCTGAAAGACACATCGTGCAAGAAAAATGCAAAGAGGAGAGTGGCACCCTTGGAGCATGTAGTGCATCCTGACGGGCACGTTGCGCAAGGAAAATAGATGAGGTGAGTGGCACCCTTGGAGAACCTAGTGCATCATGAAGGGCACATCGTTTCGTTAATGATAAATGAATGAACCTATATGACCTTAGGACGAATAACGTGATAAGAATTTTTAAAACAATTTCCCTAATAAAATGTCGCCCAACACAAAAATTAAAGTCTAGGTCTAAATTATACTAGTGGAATAATTTTTCTATCCTATATATATATATATATATATATATATATATATAATGATGATAATCCTCATTAATCTTGTAACAAGAAGGGAGTAAGAAATTTAATTGATTCATAAAAATCTGATGGGATAAAATTTAAAAAAGGGGAAATAATTGTTTAATTATATTATGATAATTTAAAATTTCTTAATTAAAATAGGAAAAAGGAAAAAGTCAATTTCTACACCTGCCAAATTGAGTTCTAAATGAAAAGGGGAAAGAGGAAATCTAAAATAATTTGGAAACTAGGAAAAGAGGGAAACATAAAAAGAAAAGGGAAACACAAAGGAAAAAGTAGAAATTCAAACTTAGTAAGGTATTAAGAACTTTCTAATTTAAACTGAACTAGAAAATTAATAATGGAAAAGTTATTAAAACCTGTAAGGGAATTTGGGGACACCTAAGACTGATTCTAGGACTGACTCTAGGTGGGTGAGGGGAATAAGGGTAATTAATTAATTAAAGAAATTAATTTATGGATGAATGAAGAGGATGGGTGACACTTGTACGGGGAGATTTTTTTTAAAAATTAATTTATTAAACATTAATTTAAATGGGATTTTGGGAAGGTAGAGGAGTTTGAAACTCTATATAATCGAGGGAGGAGAAGGAGAAAAGATCTCTTTGGTTTGCATAATGTTACGTTGAAGAAATATATACTTGACTGACTTAGCTTGTGGGAGTTGGGATACCCATCTCGGTGAGGAGTGGTAGCTTGACCTTGCGAGGTGAGCTGGGAGCTAGTTGAATCTCTGGATAGTGTGCATGGCCCCTTTTCATCTCGGGGGGCTAAGGGGGGAGAATACTACCCCTAGCATTGGTTGGAGGTATCGGTGAAGTTTCCTCGATTAGAAAGTCGGAGTTGCATGAAGCGTGCGCGACATCAACTCAGAGCAGGTGATCAGGAAATGGTACACTTTCTTTATTTTTCCATGGTAGATTGTAGTAGGATTTATTCTTTGGATCTGCATGTTTAATTGAGTAAGAAAATTGATTGTCTTAGCATTTTTGTTGATGACTGAATTTTTCCATATCCTATAGCTTGATGATTGATTGACTCCCATGGCCTTCAATTCTCGACATGTCTTGATCGCCTTGTGGTGTATTGATTTGTGAAGGTTGTGGTTGTTTTTTCCTTTTGGCCCTAGCTCATCATTCCTTGCCTAAGCAGCTGGTCAGGTCCCTCATCTATAGTTATCACTTTAGTGTTAATAGACCTATGGATCTCAATGCCCTTCTTTTATGTGCATGGATGATGAGCGAAGTATTTTCATGTCTTTCGTCTACCTACGTTATAGTCCTTGGCTGATTGTTTGACTTGCACCTTAAGCGATAAAATACCTGCGATCATTTCAATGACTTTTCCCATTRGATCCTTACATTTATCTTACTATTGTCTGTGTTGTATTGTTGTTCTAGMAATGGAAAATCTATTTGATTCCCTATCTGSATTTTTATATTTGKTATTATGACAATGGAAAAATGATTTGATTCCCTATCTACTTATTTATATTTGGTAATCTGGCAATGGAAAAACGAATTGATTTCAAGTCTGCATTTTTGTATTGGTATCCTAGAATCAAAAAATGYTTTTATTTGTTATTCATGTCTGCCTTGTATTGGTATCGTGGCAATGGAAAAACAAAATYATTTCTCTGTTTGTGTCTTCATAAATGGTATCCTGGTAAGGGAAGGGTGTTTTGGTCATTCCAATATGCGTTTTCATTTGGCATTCGGGCAATGAAAAAGGGAAACCACGATTTTTCCATTTAAAACATGTCTAAGATTTTTCATTGAAGTTCCCACGTTTTTGCTTTTAAAAGTTGACAGAGATTGTCGTTGAATGCCCACATTTTTTATTTTAAAATTTGACAGAGATTTTCGTTGAATGCTCACTTTTTTTCTTTTAAAAGTTGCCTAAGCTTGCTGTAAATGCCCACGATTTTTTCCAATTAAATGTGACTGAGTTGCTGTTAAGGTCCACAAATTTTCCAATTAAACTGTGTCTGCATTTGCCTATTATTAACCATGAATTTTCCAATTAAACTGTGTCTGCGTTTGCCTGTTATTAACCACGAATTTTCCAATTAAATTGTGTTTGCATTTACCTGTTGTTAACCATGAATTTTCCAACTAAAATGGTCTCTTCGTTTTCTTGTTATTAACCGCGAATTTTTCAATTAAATTGTGTCTGCATTTACCTGTTGTTAACCACAAATTTGCCAATTAAAATGGTTTTTGCATGTACCTGTTATTGTCCACAAAATTTCCATTAAATTGACGACTAAGGTTTCCTGTTACTTTTCCCCACGATTTTTCCTTTCATCTGTGCATCTCCATGTTTTATTTACCCTGGCGAATCTACCATTCACCTATGCATCTCCATGTGCTTCTTAACTTGGTGATTGTTTTCCATTAATCCTTGCGATCCACCTCTGCCACTCACATTTATTATTTCTGCATCTTCGCATCTATTTGTCAGCCTTGTTCCCCCTTTGTTAGTACTTGATTGTGTTTGAATGCTCTAGAAACGTTTTGGGTTCTTAGCTAGATTCAACATCTTATTTATCTTATATTGTTTAGCTAAATTTTGGTTGGGTTAAGCGATTTGTGTCAGGGATAATTCTATATAAATCTATCTTGTATTTTTGGTAGCCATTTATTTCATGACTGAAGTTTATGTTAGGCACAACCCTTTATGATTACAGACAACCGGAATTTAGCATCACCTTGAAGGTGATTTCCTTCATTTCTCACAACGTCCTAACCTTCCTGTCAACAATTTATGCATTAAATTTATGGCAGGGGAATTTTTAAGGAAAAGTGAATTTGTTTTACTGTCAACCTGTTTCTTTTTACCCAATTGCCTAATGTGTGATTGATAACTGGTAAAAACTTAATGCTGCTCTAGACAGTGTGTTGGAAGTTATTTCGTTGTTATAATTTTAATCATAAGCCTTGTAATTGATATCGTAAATGGTGTTATATGTTCAGTGTTGCTAATTTAGATTGGGTTAATGTTAGTTGATTTAATTAATGTCTAAATTGTAATTCTAGACTTACGAATTAGATTGGTATTAAGGTTAATTTAGAATAGCAAATTATTAACTAGTATTCAATTGGACTTGCTAAGATTGGATATGTGATAAATGTTAAATGATATATAGATATTGTCTAAACTTGTATTTTGACTTGCTAAATTAGAGTTGTTATCATGTTAAGTTAGGTTGGTAAATCACTGACTTTTTAGACTGGTTAAATTAGACATGTAATTAACGCTAACTTAGATTGTAATTTGACCAATTCAGACTATATGAAGGGGTTGGGTTGTTGCACGGTCCTGTAACAGCTTGCATTTTCTTTTTGACGTCATCCTGTGTCTTGCCGACCTGTTATTTGGGGTGTGGATATAGTCTCCCTATCAGTATTCAGCTCCTAGCATGTCAGAGTTTTCTAGAGTCCTTGTTCCAGATAGGATGTGTTGCGCCAAGGTTATTTATGCATATATCACCTGGGGATGGCATGATTCCTAATGAGGGGATCATGGCGCACCCTATTTGGATAGCGGTGAATGATAACTTGGCCGGAGTCGGCGCCTTCCATGTGAGTGTTGTCGAGCGTTGTAAGTTTGTTTTTTGTGCACGGGTTGAACGCCTTCATGTGTTTGGTTCACGTGCCTTGAGGTTCTAGTGTTAGACTTTCAAGGTTGTTGAGTCGGGAAGGGGATGATTCTCCTTGGCTTGTAGGCAGGGTCTTATTGTGTCGGGCAGGTAATCGTTTATCCTTGTCTTTAAGCATGTTTCACCTTGTTTCTCCTATGCTAGTGCGTTGAGTCATAGTTTCTTGTTCCCTGGAATGCATGCTTACGTTTTTCATTAGTGGTGAGGTAACTATTTTCGTCATTGCCTTCTTACTGTAAAAAAAAAATTAAAAAAATAAGAAAAATATAAATAAATAAATGTGCACTTTTGGTTCACTTGTAGTCGTAACGATGGGGGTCGTTACATATAGGATACCATGAAACTATTACAACTCTCATAACCCAATATTTTTGGTCTGGTATGAACAAATATGTCACTAATTATTTGGCCATCTGGATGGAATTTCTGAAGGTAAGGGATGGGCATTCCTATTCTTGAATGGAAATCGGAAGTTTCTACTATCCATTTTATTACCAAATTTCCTAGGACAATGTTCAAAGAAACATGATTCCTTCATGCTAGTGATGGAAAATATTACGAAGGATATACATTTCACTCCTGTAAAAGTAACTCATAAGGCAAAAAACATTTTGCAGAAATTTATAGGAGAGAAATTTCTAGGCTACAAGGTGTGCCTAGTGAAATAGTGTCAAATAAAGATCACAGCTTCACTTCAAATTTTTAGCAAGGATTGTTTAAAGGATTTGGAACGAACTTGAATTTCAGTACACATATCGCACAAATTCATATGAAAGATATGTTAAAAATTTATGGAATGGAAAAGCCTTCTAGATGGGAGGACTATATCCATTTAGTTGATTTTTGTTACAATAAAGGGTATCAATAATCATAGAAAAACAATTATAATGCCCATAATATAAATCCTAGGAACTTGATCATGATGGTTGGGACATTATTTGGAATGCATCTTGGAAAATAAAATATTTAATCCAAGACCATATCTTCTAGGGGATTATATATCAGAGATTGACTCTTTTTGGGAAGATTCCTGGAAGAAGCTCCCTAAATGATGCTCCCTAAATTTCACCATTATTGGCATCATGACCTGGCCTCCATGGAATTATTCTCTGGTATCTTAACCCATATTATATTCCTCTCTCAAACCTTCAAGCCCTTACCTCATTGCAGACTAAACTTATCCTTTCAAGAATCAAATTATACCTACTTCCAAACAAGATTTGATGGGGATACCAAGCTTCAAGATGATTCAATTTAAAATAGGTCTACTTCCTATTTAAAAAGAATGCCTCTCTTCCTTTCTCTGACATATGGGTTAAAATTTGGAAATCCAAATTATGGCCAAAAGTTTGAACCTTCCTTTGGATGGTTTCTTGTGAAAATATTATCGCATGGGACCACCTCATCCATCAATGATTTTCTGGGCCATTCCTTTGTACCATGTGTCATAAATATAGTGAATTCATTAGGCACCTCCTGAACACTTGTGACTTCAATCATCATATCTCGGATTAGGGACAAATCTCCTTTTAATAGTTAGATAGAAAGGTTGACTCCATATTCCTTAGTATCTCTCCTTAGCGGCTCTAGGGATTTAATAAATCTCTTCTAAATCAAATCTAGAATATTTTCCAAGAAATTTTCTTGTCGGAGCTCTAGAAATAATGGAATAATTTCATTTTCAATGATGAAATCTATTTGATAACAACAATTTGGAATAAAATAAAGCAAGTCTTCCTTGAGACAATTCTCATTAATATGTGGGATGTGGAAGCTCTTATATGTGTTGATCATGAATTTTCCCTCTTCTCTGTCTTTTTTTCCTGCTTCTTCCCTCTGTAATCCCTCATCTATATGGATTTCTCTTCCCTGGACCTCTTCTCCCCACTCTTCGTCTCCTCCTTTAAAAGGTTTCATAAAGATTAACTTCATTGATTCTTCTAAGGGAAATCCAGGTCTAGTAGTATTTAGAGGAGTGTTCAAAGATAGTGAATGCTATATCCTCCATCTCTACATTGGTTTCATTAACATCAAATCCAAAAATTCATTGGATATCTGGGTTTCGCTTCAAGGATTAGGAATATCTCATGTTCATAGGTTCTCCAAACTTATTCTAGAAGGTGATTATTTGCTCACCACTCACATCCTCAATCACCTTCAACATGGATATCCTCGAAGCAATATTTTGAATAGTTTTATGGTATCCTATATGTAACGACCCCTAATTTCCTCCATGTCTAGTTCCCTGGTCGATTGAGATTGATGTGTAAATGATAGTAGATGATAGTAGAGGAAGTGATTGTATACACATCAAATGCAGATAGAATTGATGATGGATAGCATGAGAACCATGATAACTCTCATGTACATTTTGTTGATATTTTAATAAAAAAATTATGAATCAATACTAAAATAAACCATTAAAGATCACTTTTAACCCTATATCTTAATCATTCATAGAATTCTATCTTTATTTATTTTAATTCCTTTGAATGAATATTAAATATTTGATTAAAATTGATTTAGATTTAGATTTATCCAAATAATTATATAAAATTATGATTAATTCTCTTTTCACTTACTAACTAACTAGTATTTATTTGATCACATTTTAAATAACTTAAATAAAACATAATAAATAAATACAATTGTTTAAAAATCAATATTAAATTAGAATTAAATAAAAAAATTGTAATATACACAATTACTCAAATAATACTCTTTTATAAAGGTGGTGTAATGGTTTTATACTCTTTTATGAAGGTGTGTAATGGTTCTATGTTATTACGTTATTATAAAAAACAAGATATACTACTGCTATATTATAAACTATTTATAACTAAATAAAATATTAAGTGTAGTATACAAAATTACTAAGATAATACTCTTTTATGAAGATGGCGTAATGGTTTTATATTATTACTTTATACAATTACTAAAATAATACGCGTTAATACTCTTTTATGAAGGCCGTGTAATGGTTTTATTCTCTTTTATGAAGGTGGTTTAATGGTTTTATATTATTAGGTTATTATAAAAAACAAGAAATAAGAAGATATACTAATGCTATATTATAAATTATTTATAACTAAATAAAATATTAAGTGTAGTATACACAATTACTAAGATAATACTCTTTTATGAAGATGGTGTAATGGTTTTATATTATTACTTTATTATAAAAAAAAAAGATATAAGTGTTGTAGATATGCATATTGTTTGTCTTACATCAATCATGAATAATTATAATAAAGGTGGTTCTTTTGAATTATAATTATAATAGAGGCGGTGCATTATTGCAAAACATGAACTCCATATACTTGGTGTGAATCCATAGGAGGTGATAGAGCATTAATTGTGTATCATCTAAGATAAATGCATTGGAGGACTACATTGGATATTGTTGATGGTTTGTTTATGGATGTCTATCTAAGTGATGAGTAAACAAATTCTTTGTATTTTAGAAACACTTTCATTTTCACTTGGTGGGAGAAAAAATATTTTCCAAACATGTTAAAAACCATTAAATTTTATCTCAAAGGAATATAAAAACACATTCAGTTCCACAAACATTTCACTTAGACTTTAAATTTTATCTCAAAGGAATATGAAAACACTTTCACTTCCAAAAACATTTCACTTCGACTTGGTGAGGGAAAAAAAGTTTTCCAAATCTTGTTAAAAAACCATTAACTTTTATCTCAAATGAACAATTTTGAAATTTTTACTTAAAACCTTTAAGAAATATCAATAAAATAATAGAAAAAAATTATTTAATGTTTATATATAAATTAAACATATAATGAAATTTCTAATATGTTCATTTTTATTAATTTAAAAAGAGTAGAAAAAGTTATTGTATTCACAATAATTGTAGAGATAGGTAAGGGGGGTCTACCTTCGATAGAAACTAGACTCAATTTCTTGGCACAATCATAGTGATATCATGTCATCATCCTCAGGAATTTATAAAAAAAATGGAGAAATGATGAAAGTTCTAAATCCTCGGGATTGTGTCTATAAACAAACCTAAATAAGATAGAATTTTATGATTCCTATGATATGGGCTAATTGTTGGATTTAAACAAAAAAGACTTGAAAAATAGTCTAAGTTGTTTGAGACAACTTATCCTACTTAATTGATAGAAACCCTTCACGACCCTAGACAACAACCTTTTACTGAAACTCATCCATGTCAATGGGGTAATTAATAGAACTCAGTGGGATCTATGAAAAAATACTTTTCTTTTTCCTCTCCTTCTCCTAAGATAGTGGGGTGACCCTGAAGCTAATACCATACTAGGAATGATAGAAAAATTTGAAATTTACATCAAGGACTCGTATGACATGGAGGAATTTTTCTTGCTCACTCCTCATCCTATGCAAGGAATAACCAACAATATCCTTAACCAGACAATAGGCCTCCACCATCTTGAAGTGTTTAGTGTCTCATGTTCCAATGTAGAATGGGTCTTGAACCCATTCTTCAACTTCATTTAATATATCACTGTTTGGAATATTCCTTCTCTATATGAAAGCATGCTCCTCTGCCTCTTCAACCTTCTGTATCTCCTCTTCGGATAATAACTAGACAAACCTATCCTCATGCACCCAAGAATCCATGGTCACTCGAGTAGAGTTAGTTGGGCCCTTGGAGGTTGAGGCTTCTTTATTGTGACTCCACGACCTATGGCCTTTTTCCTTTCTACTCCACAGAAGAACCATTTCCTTAAACTTTCAACCATAATAATTGAACCTTCACAAAGTTACTAGGAGTAATAATGGTTTTCCCAATTGAGAGCTTCATTGAACTTTGATTAGCATAGTTGGTGAATTCACATATTATTAAATTTTTTCACTATATACTCTGGTGTAAGGGATGTGATGTCCACCTACACTTCCTCCAGATACATATCATGTGTAGTCACATACTTTGCTTCGTCTTCTGACTCAGATTCTTGATTCTAGGCATCTTTCATCTCTACTTCCCCCTCTCCTAGATAGTTTCCCACAGATCTAGGGAAATATTTCTTCTTTTTTATATTTCCTCACCCTTTTTTATTGTTTTATATATTTATTCTATTTGAAATTCTGATTTCTCTTCCTCTCTCTCTTCACTAGTCTCCCCCTCCAAGGATTGGAATTTGTTAGGATTGTTATTCTCTAGGGCTGCCCCTAGGTGTTTATTTTTCCTTCTATCTACCTTCATTTTTCTTGGGATTTTTGAGAAACCATCATGCTTATGGGTTTTTCACATTTTGGAGGAAGTCCTTGTAAACGTTTCAATGAAAATGGCATTTTCTACACCAGAATGGCCTATGCTCATATTCTAGGGTTCGAGTCATTGTGTCATGCTATATGTTCAAGGGAATTTTAAGCCCGAGTCGACCATCTATTGTTTTGTTGACTTTTTGAGTTGGCAATCCATGTGTTAGTTTTACTTTGTTATAATCTCTCTTCACATCATCTCTTGGTATATGTTTTCTGTTGATTTATGGGGGATATGATGTGGGATACATTAAGACCCTCATTTTACATATCTTTTCGTATCAAATTTAGCACAGTATCTAGGAAAAGGATCTAGAAACCAACTAGTACTTTGGAAACTGTAGTCATTAGTGGTAAGCATCCTCATGATTGACAAAGGGGTTCCCTTACTCACTCCTAATCAATTTATTCTACGAGGTTTTGACATGACATTCTCTATTCACACTTTCTATATTGTAATAGGTATCTTGGGGTCCATATTCCTCGTTGACAAATTCCATGACATTCTTTAATAGTATACATCAATGACTGGCAATCATGGTTTCTACCATGCTTGACATAACCTCACCTATTTGCATGATGTAGATATGCACCATTGGGGTTTGGGATGAATACCTTTGGTTCAAGGAAACATCATTCCTTCAGTACTTTGAAGGATTCGGGGGAACCATCCTTAGTGTACATTGTATTTTTGATCCCTATATGCTCTATCATATATCTATATTATATTTCTTGGTGGGTATTATTGTATACATGAAGTAGATCCACATTGTATTGTTTGTTGTCTATGATCTCATTGATAACATGGATCCATTGTGTATTATTTCATGGTCATGGTATTTCCTTTCACTTCACGGATCTGTAGTGTATTGTGTTGGTTGTCATGCTTTGTTTCTCTTCTGAGCATGGGTATGCCTACCCCGAGGATGATATATTATTTTGAATTTATTATTGATCACATGTACTCATTGGTTCCTTGATCTTCGATCTCCTTCCTTCTTCCACTTGTCACCATGGATTTTCATAATGTATATTTTCGGCCATCAGTTCCTCTTATGACCTCACACATTAGGGGGCATTTATTATAATTGCATTTTCCACCATAGGTTTTGCAAGAATTCTACTAGATGTTATGAGGATAAAATTACATAATTCAGTAAAATTGTCATAATTATTTGACAATGAAATTATTATTTTTTGACAATTTCATAATTATGAAATGAAAATTATTTCATAATTGAGAATAAAAACATAATTGAAAAAAAAGTTCATTGTGAGTTGGAAAAAGCTCATAATTGATCATGGAACTTGATAAAAAAATCTCATAATAAAGAAAAATATCACAATAAGTTGGAAAAATCTCATAATCAAGCATGAAATTGTGCATGACTGGTAATTCCTTAGTTCACATGCCATCAATCCTATCTATAAATTGTAATTTCTTAGTTCTCGTGATTTGTATCCACCTATCTATGACTTGTATACACTTAATTTAAATGTCATGAAGTATGTCTCCAATATCTTTTAAAATCCTATTAAAATATGCCAAATCAAGGATATAGGGAGAAAGAGTTTTAAGAGTCGTTATGATGGAAAAATAGAGAGAGAAATTGAAGGGGCTAAGAAGGAGCCTTAGGAACGTGGAACTAGGAGGAATCCATAAAGATTCAAAGTAAAGGTACATTTATGTATTTATCCCTTTTGTATTAATATACATCGTTGGTTTCCCCCTTTCATATTATTCATGTTCAATGCTATATGCTAAATATGATCTTTCATTGAATAGATC
>ML800459.1:54206-137045 GCA_009831015.1 Picea engelmannii | reverse complement strand
CTTGGCATCCTTTAAACCCCCTCTTCAGCCCTGCATTTCCTGTGCTGGTTCCTCTAAGTCTACCTTCCCGGGTTGACAATTAAATGTTGATTTACATGGTATATCTGCAGCTCGACAATGATGATGTTACTCTAGCCTCATGTTGATGAGGATGATGATGCTACTCCAACTCCATGTTGTGAAAGATGATAATGAGAAAAACTCTTGATGATTTATAGATGTGTCAGTCAGTGTTCTAGATGTTGATGGTGTTGTTTCCCTCTCTCTCTCCTAATGATGTTGTATTGAGTTGTGTATGTAGAATACCATTCTTGTTAAGGGGGAGTGTTGAAATATTGTAAAGGAAAAGAGTATTCTATTTAATATTAAGTCATATAATTATAGATCAATCCCCTTTTTTGGATTGATCATGTTGGGGTATATGTATGACCAAGTCCCCTTTTCTCGATTGTTCAAACCCTAATTATATCATGCTAATTATGAAGTCAACCCCCAAGACTAATTAAAGTGGTTATAACCACTAAGTGAAGAGGTCCACCCTAATTGATTAAGAGACACCTCCCTAGTACCTTCCATCTAGTATAAATAAGTGAGGAGTGTTCCTCATTTATTTAGTCACTCAAGTAACTCACTCAATGCATAAGTTTGGATATTTTTGAAGTTGGGAGAAGGACGAGAGAGAGGCACATTTCTCAGTATTATATATTCTCTAGTGTCTTGGGTTATTGTCTTGGCATTGCATTGGCTATCTAAATTAAGGAATTTTTTGCTAGGTTTTATCCCCCATGAGGGTTTTTCGAGATAAATGTTGTGTATTTTGTGATTGTGTTTCTCTCAGTGATCCTACCTATGCTATGGTTATCTAGTAAATTGAAAAGAAACTTAATAGCAACTCTAAATTTAGAAAATTCCATACTTGGTTAATAGTGAGGTATTTATTCTTGAAAATTCCCATGTTTCTTTATTTTCATATGTTCCATAGTAGGAAGCCTAAGAAGGCATTCCAAGCAATGTTGAGGATTGGATTCATGAAGATATATTTTCCTCTTTCCTCTATGGTTCTTGGTGTTTCATTCCTAATCCTATCCTATTGTATGAACAATTCTACTCATTTTTCCCATAGATATGTCACATCTCTGCAGGATCTCAACAAATGGTTGAGGGTTCCTCTTCTTCCTTGAATAACATGCTCATCAAAGAACTTGTGAAATCCCATTGGATTAGGAGGTCCCATTTCAATATTTTTCAGTTGGTGATAAGGCACATGAACATAGATATATTTGGCCATGTGTATGGTTTCCAGAACTTATCTCACAATTTCTTATGCTACACCCCCTGCCCCCTCTCTCACCACTGCTAAGTAGGAATATTTCAGCTAAAATTTCCCATCACCTTGTTCTCCCCATATAAATTTGTGCTTAATCATTATTACTTATATTTTCAAGCCCACATCATTTCCTGCATCAACCTCCTCATGTCTTCAACACATGATCTGGGCATGTCTTCTAGGAATTTCCAGGAATGGGTATATGGTTTTTTCACATCTGGTTTAGTCTTCCAATAGTGGAAAAACTTAGTCTATCCTTCATGTATCATTACACATCTTAGTGTTTGAAGGTTCCTAAAGTACCCAAGAGATGGATGGTGATCCCATGCATCATCCCAAAAGAGGTTTGAGTGGGAATTATTGATCTACCAGAAGCTATGTTGTTGGACTAGTCACTAGTTCTTCTATGCATTATTGTAGATTAGAGAACCCAAACTATCTCTCTCTTCCCTAATAAGCTCATCCTGGGGTGTCTGAGGGGCATATTTACTTTTACATATATTTTCCCAAAGGGAATTATGATCATTAATCCAACTCTACCATATATTGGTCATTGACACTTGATCGACCACTTAGGGTTCTCTAATTCCCAACCCACCATGGTCGTTCAACTTGAATAGATTATTCCATGGCACCAACACCTGTTTTTTTTTTTTAGTCACCCCTCCCAAGAGAAAAAAGTGTTGCAAGTTCTTGATTTTATTTAGAGTGTTCTTTAGAGCTTCCATGAGTAAGAATAAATACATAAACATGGAAATTAGGACCAATTTGATAAAAAAAAATATCTTTGGGAGAGAGAGGAAATGATGTGTCCATCTAGAGAGCTTGTCTTCTACTTTAGCTAGGAGTTGTACCAATGAGTCATTGTGTATGGATTTATAAATGAGTGGAACCCCTAGGTATTTGGAAGGGATGGACACTTGTTGTAATCCTAGAAGAAGAGTTATTTTTCTCTAGATTGGTTGGTGAGTGTTAAATAAAAAAAAAAACTTATTTTTCCAGGGTTATTAGGGTCCTGGAAGCTTTATTGAATAAATTCAATACCTTCTTAAAGGACATGGATTCTTTGACTTTTGGTTCTCCTATTAGGAAGGTTTCATCCATGAAACAAAAATGGGACAGATTATCCTCTAGGGAGTGCATGGAGATACCCTAGATGGATCCTTCCACATTAGCATGCTTTCTACTTCATCACAAGCCCTCTGCCATAATGATAAATATAAAAAGGAAAAGGGGGTCACCTTGTCTTGGGACCCTGGAAGGGTTAAATTCTCTATAGGGGGAATCCATTTACAATGATTGATAAAAAGGCTAAGGAGAACAAGTTTTAAACCCATTCGACCCAGTCCTCCTTGAAACGAAATGCATCTAGCATATTCCTAAGGAAGACTCGGTTTATACAGTCATAAGATTTGGACATATCAAGATTCATCATCGTACCTACTTTCCTCGTGGAAGTGAGGGAGTGGATAGACTCATGGGCCACAACAATAACATCAAGTATTTTCCGATCCTTCTAAGAAAACCTCTATTGTTGGGATATGATGATTGACATGATGGGTTTGAGTCTATTTTCCATCAACTTAGTAACGATATTATAAATTACATTACAGAAAGATGTAGGTTAGAACTTATCTGCAGTGATGGATTTGTTGGCCTTGAGAATTAAAGTGATGAAAGTGAAATTGAAGACCTATTCGATGAATATGGAAGACCATGACTCCTCAACCTCTTCCCAAATATCTTGCCTTAAAATTGGCTAGACAGCTTCAAATAAATCAGTGGTGAATCCATTTTCCCGGATATTTTCCCTAGGCCATGTCTTTGAATATTGCTTCCACCTCCTCCAAATATTCTTTTTGTAACATCCCCAACCACCAACAGGTCGAGAAGTGCTACTTCTCCAAGGCTCTGCTTCTCTACTCTGATCTATGACAACTAGAACCTTAAACTATTGGGCTATGCCACACATAGATACATGTGGAAAAACATACACATCCATATAAACATAGAATGACTATTCTATGTATAGATAACATATTAATGAAATAATTAATAGTAAGACTACACATGCAGTATATATAACTTACACATGCAATACTCATAAATTACAACATATGTACCATTACACAACATGTAAATAAACATAAAAGTGGTACTTATATTTTATTATAAGACCGCCAACCTCTACAACACAACAAGACTCAGGAAAAATACAAGTTCGTCGGACTTCACAGGAAATACATAGTAAAACTCCAATGTCTACAAGTTGCATTGGTGTGTGAATAAGTGAGGAGTGTGGAAGACTTCCAAGGTGACTAACCCCACGAGAGTGAAAACCAAATGGTGAAGGATTGTCACCTATCCTCTGAATTGTGAGACTCATGAATGAGATCCCCCCAAAAACGAGTTGACTTTCCCACTTAAAATTGCATGCAACCAGGCTGACACATGTGTCCCTAAAGTTGGATGAGATCCACTTATGCCTGCTTCCTTCCAGTCTCCGAAATTCTAAATTTTTGGACTTCTTTAACCTCCAGGTTCACATAGTATAGTTCTCCACAATCCTGGTGGGGACATGTGGAAAAAATAGGATAGGTCCATGTCACCTCTAGGTGATTTCATCATGACTCACTACTTCGTCTCTTCAGAGATTTGGAGCTTTCAGCTTCGAGGGTTCTCGCCTCAGCACACATTGATTCTCCTTAATGCCAAAATCCTTAATAAGCCAATCTGTTGACACATGTCTCTTTTGATGGATGATCTGGATTACTATGGACTTCGAAGCTTCATTTCTCAAACCCATTTCTCCTTATACAGTTGCTTTGACAGTTAGTCTACCTTCGGATCTATGCACTCCTTGCAAAAGATATTCATGTGCCTTCATGAGAAAATTCAATCTATTTCTTCGGATATTACTGAGTCAAAGACTCTGTCGATGCACTCCTAACACCTAGGGATGTTATGAACCTCGAATTTTGTCCCTTTTAAAAAAAATTCACTCGAAAATCTTTGTCTCGAATTCTGAAGGACTTGCAGATTAACCCTCTTGCACTTTTCTCCAGCTTCAATGGTCAGGAATTGTCATCCTTCTCCTGAACAAATTCCAACGACCCACATTACTCTACATCACATTACCATGACTGTCATGGTTTTATAATACCTCTACACCTCTTGAGATTCATAACACGACCAAGGTAATCTATTGGCACTCGAAGTTCTCTGAGGCTCAAAATGTATTCTTCTTGATACAATTTCCTACTAAAACCTTGGTTCCAATGACCACTTATCTAGCCCATCCAGGCTCAGTTCTTGAACCTTGGCTCTGATGCCAATTTGTAACGTCCCCAACCACTAACATGTTAGTAAATTCTACTCCTACAACTCTATTGTTCTACTATGATCTGTGATAGCTCTAGCCTTAAACTACTGAGCTATGACACACATAGATACTTGCGGAAAAACATACAAATACATATAAACATATAATGACTATTCTACATATAGATAACATATTAATGTGGAAATAAAAATAATCATACACATGCAATATATACAAGTTACAAAGGAAATACTCATAAATTACAACATATGTACCATTACACAACATGTAAATGAACATAAAATTGGTACTTATGTTTTATGAGAAGACCACCAACTATGTGACAACCTTCCACGAACCTCCCAACCTTATACAATGTTGCTCATCATGCTCAACAGTGGATCACCCCCGAGCTGGGACTAAGCTCCACCCAGGGCAAGGGAATCCTAGAGTAGGTTGAGGTTACAGGAGACTACACAGTGCAACTAGAAGGATTCTCTCCAAGAGCCTTCTTATCCCCACTACTCATAGACTCTCATTCCCCACATATGTGTTCCACCCTGGGAATATGCATACTAATTTTTCAATAGTCCATTGGCTGCTCCACTTCCCCTTTCAGGGTCTCGATAATAGGATGGATCATGAATTATCAGAGCTTTATAGCTAGTGTTGGAATCTCTCTAGGATAAAATCACTTCCCAGTAAACTCTCTAAACTGGAGAGAGCTTCTCACAGGACTGACAACCTACCTATTCAACCATAGGCCTAATGAACCACTTCTTCAACCAACCTCAACTCAATTCCAACAAGTGAGGACAACATAAAGGCTCAATATAGCTCAGGGAATGGCCACAGCCACCATTTGATAAGTCACAACACGCCTCTAGAAAGTACAAATATGATGTGCTTCACAGGAAGTCATAGGTCAACTTCATGGGTTATTAGTTTTAGAGGTGTTTCCAAGATGCAAAGGTCCATGACAGAGACTAGGAAAGTTAGGCAAAGGATGGTAGACTCGGGAGAGAACCAAGCTTATCCAAATTGCGTTGGAAACAACCACCAACTGATATGACACAACACGACTCAGGAAAAATACAATTTCATTGGGCTTCACAGGAAATATGCAAGACAACTCTATTGTCTTCAAGTTACACTGCCACATGCATCAGTGGAGAGTGTGGCGGACTTCCAGGGTGACTAACCCTATGAGAGTGTTGATCGAATGCTTAAGGATCGTAATCCGTCCTCCGAATCGTGAGACTCATGAATGAGATCCCCCAACGGTGAGTTGACTTTCCCACTTAAAATTGCATGTGCCCATGTTGACACATGTCTCTCTGAAGCTGCATGAGCTCCACTTAACATTTGTCCCCCCTTTCCCCTAGGAACTTAGGAAAACACATATTATGTCAAAGCTTAGCATTTAGGAAATAATAATATAATATTATTCCTTTGGAGGTAAGTCATCTAGCTTAGCATCTATTCCTAGACACTTAGCCCCTTCCCCAGCTAGTGGAGATTAGTCCCCCATGCAACTTGGGTGCCCGCAATGCCTCTTGGTTTGGATTGTAGGACTGCCTTAGGGAATTAACTCCTATGCAACTTGGGTCAAATGGAGTGCCACATGGTGGAATACTAGCACGTGACATGTGGCCCAATCACATGGGTGACACATGTCACATTCGAAATGTAATTTCAAACTTTGATGGGTCCGAAACCCACTGACACATGGCACACATCCCATTTTTTCACGTCATTCTCGACGTCACTCTAAAATTTCAAGCTTTGATTATTTTTACACCTGCTTCCTTCCAGTGTCCTGAATTCTGAATTTTCGGACTTCTTTAACCTCTGGTTCCACATAGTATAATTGTCTACAATCCATGTGGAAGGATGTTGAAGGTATAGGATAGGTCCACATCACCTCCAGTTGATGTCATCATGACTCACTACTTTGGCTCTTCGGGGCTTTGGAGCTTTTGGCTTCAAGAGTTCTTTCCTCACCGCACACTAATTCTCTTGAATGCCAAAATCTTGAACAAGCTAATCTGTCGACACATGTCTCTTTTGACGGTTGATCTGGATTAATCTAGACTTTGAAGCTTTATTTATTGAACCCCTTTCTCCTTAGAGGGTTGCTTCAACAATTAGTCGACCTTCAAATCTGTTCACTCCTTGCAACAGATCTTCACGTCTCTTCATGAGAACATTCAAGCTATTTCTCCTGATATTTTTGAGTCAAAGACTCTTTCGATGCACTCCTTGCACCCAAGGACACTATGAACCTCACATTTTATCCCTTTCGACAAAAATTCACTAGGAAATATTTGTCTCAAATTCTGAAGGACTTGCAGATTAACCCTCCTACACTTTTCTCCAGCTCTGACAGTCATGAATTTTCCTCTTTCTCCTAAACATATTCCAACGACCCACATTACTCTGTGTCCCATTACCACTTCTTTCATGATTTTATAATACCGCTAAACCTCGTGAGCTTCATAACATGACTAAGGTAATCTCTTGACACTCAAAATGCTCTGAGGTTCAAAATTTATTCTTCTTGACACAATTTCCCACTGAAACCTTGCTTCCAATGACCACTTATCTAGTCCATCCAGGCTCAGTTCTTGAACCTTGTCTCTGATGCCAATTTGTAACATCCCCAACCACCAATAGGTTGGGAAACACTACTCCTACAACTCTGCTACTGTATTGTGATCTGTGACAGCTCCAGCCTTAAACTACTGGGCTATGCCACATAGAGATACTGGTAGAAAAACATACAAATTCATATAAACATAGAATCATTATTCTACATATAGATAACATATTAATGTAGAAATAAAAATAATCCTACACATGTAATATATACAAGTTACAAAGGAAATACTCTAGGAGAAAATCACTTCCCAACAAGCTCTCTTTACTCGAGAGAGCTTCTCATAGGCCTGACAACCTACATATTCAACCACGATCTTGACAACCCACTTCTTCAGCCAACTTCAACTCAATTCTAGCAAGTGAGGACAACATAAAGGCTAAATATAGCTTAGGGAATGGCAACAACCACCATTCGATAAGGCACAACATGGATCTAGAAAGTACAAATATGATGTGCTTCATAGGAAGACATAGGTCATCTTCATAGGTTATCAGTTTTAGAGGTGTTTCCAAGATGCAAATTTTCATGACAAAGGCTAGGAAAGTTAGGCGAAGGATGGGAGAATGGGGAGTGAACCAAGCTTAGCCAAAATTGCGTTGGAAACAACCACCAACCTCTATGACACAACATGACTCAAGAAAAATACAATTTTTTTGGGATTCACAGGAAATATGAAGGACAACTCCAGTGTCTTCAAGTTACGCTGGTGCATGCATTAGTTGAGAGTGTGGCTGACTTCCAGAGTGAATAACCCTATGAGAGTGCAGACCAACTGTTTAAGGATCGTAACTCGTCCTCTGAATTGTGAGACTCATGAATGAGATCTCCCCAACAAATAGTTGACTTTCCCACTTAAAACTGCATGTGCCAATGTTGACACATGTCTCTCTGAAGCTGCATGAGCTCCACTTAACACTCGTCCCCCCTTTCCCTTAGGAACTTAGGAAAACACGTATTATGTCAAAACTTATCATATAGGAAATAATAATATAATATTATTCCTTTAGAGGTAATACCTCTATCTTAGCAAATATTCCTAGACACTTAGTCCCTTCCCCATCTAGTGCAGCCTAGTCCCCCATAACTTTTTCTTCTTGGAGGGTCTACATGCAGTAGTACATAATTTTTATTAATGATTTTTCATAACTACATATATAAAACAGGGTCCTAGACTTAACATCCTAGGCTCTCTATCCTAATCATCACATAAGCCTCCTATATTATTATAATTCATCTCACTAGCCTAACAAACATGTTTACATTTCATAATTACAAATTGGGCTCTATTGGGGATATTACACTTGTCTCATGAAACTTTGGTTATGATATGAGGAAACAAAATTGGGGATGGACTATGTAATCCTATGTATGGATTTCTCCATGTGTTGGTCTGGCTTAGTCAAAAAATGATTGAAGTGGTTTGTCAACTTTGCCTTGATTTCCTCTTGGATTTCTCTGATTTCCCCTTCTGTTAATATTAAGGATGAGATCCTATTCCTTCTTCTCCTTTGCAAGAGATCATTACGAAAAAACTTTGTACTTTTGTTCCCCTCTCTTACACATATAATCTTATACTTTAGTTTCCATAACATTTCTTCTTTTTTTCTTTTTTCTTTTTTTCAATTCCAATCATAACTCTTCTTACCTTCTAGTCATTGTGAGTGAATCCCATTAATGGCCTCATATTGGATCTACTCCATCTCTACTTCTAGTCTTTGTTTCTCATAAAAAATGTTTCCAAAGACATCCTTGTTCCAGGACTTTATGCAGTTACTGGAATGTCTAACTCTCAATTGGAACTGGAACATCTTTGTTCCATACAATTTTTTTTCTCCTTCCATAATAATTCCACATTCTATTGGAAGTTAGGGTGTTCCAACCAAAAAATTTCAAACTTGAAGGGATTGGTACCATTCCTTATGTTTCTATTCCATTCTATAATAATGGGATAGTGTTCTGACCCATAATAGGGTAATACATTCACAAAGAGAACTTGATTACACTGGAAAAAGGTTTTATAAACTAAAAAACTATCTACGTGAACCATTATCCTTTTTTACTTTCCTCTTTTATTATTCTAGGTGAAGAAACCACTCCTAGAAGGGATTTCTATTAACCTAAGGAGATTTATCATCAACCCGAAGGTCTCATTCTCTAAGTCTAGTCTCCTAGTTCCTCCCTTTTTGTTCTGATAAGGATTTTATTGTAATGCAATCGCCCCACCCCACTGATCTATTGAGTTTTTTGCATAGTGGCACCCAAAAAAATTAACTCATCTAAGAAATCCCTCTTTTGGACCAGGGATGGGGGTCACATACATTTGAAACATATGCCTAATCTATATAGCCTACGACCATGAATCTTATCATTAGGATTCTTTGAAGAGAAAAGTGAACCTCAACATTCAAAACCTTTGGATCCTACAAGATGGTTGGCCCTCCCAAGGTCACTTCTGCATCAATCGCTTCAACCGCACATAGTATGTCTAAATGGGGCATTAAGTCCTCTAAAATTCCATGAAATGATCTTTATATCAACACTTTGGTTGGGAGGGGAAATATTTATCTTGGAGTCCTACCATTTGGCCTGAATCTACCAAGAGGGCCCCTGTTAAGCCCTAATATTGGCTCATTGCCCTTAATTGGGGCATATTATATTAGTAATGTTATTTTATTTATGTCGGCTTTAGCCCATTAGTTGTAATTATACCTCCTAGTCTCCTATATACACCAAGGAGACATTTTCATTTTGAATCATCTTGTACTTGAACATATAAGTGGGGTAAAAAGAGGTTTCCCCCTCAAAGAGGATTATTATCTGAAATTATCTCTTTTTCAAGGTGTTGAGTACTTTTTTTGAGGATTTTATATACTATATTGATATTTGGTTCTTAACATATGGTATCACAGCTCAAGGTCTTGGGGTTTCATTGCTACATCTGAGACACCTTGGCATTTTCACTATAAATTCTTTTCTACAAATTTTTAGAAGGAACCACTTGGAGGATATTTA
Source organism: Picea engelmannii (assembly GCA_009831015.1). NCBI lineage: Eukaryota > Viridiplantae > Streptophyta > Pinopsida > Pinales > Pinaceae > Picea > Picea engelmannii. The sequence goes on along the minus strand of ML800459.1, from coordinate 126,722 downwards.
GTAGACAAATCAAGGTATGTTGGGATAACAATTCATCTCTTGAGTCATTATACTTTCATACATAGAACCCGTACAAGATAGGATTCTGAAATCACTCTGAACTACGTCATTGTGAAATTTTTGCTATAAAAACATTTATGTAACATTTCAAACCCTAAAATTTGGAGACTATTTACAAAAATTAGTAAGGTGGTTGTGGTAAAACTTATAGCTTCTGGTTCATCTTAAATTTGTAGATACACCCTGTGTAAGATAGGGTATCTGACTAGACCTATTGACTAGTCTGAAGAAGGTGTTCCAGGTAAAACAATCATAACTACTTGCTAGAGTATCTGAATTGAGTGGGACTAGTTTCATTGGATTATGGACAGTCTGTAGTATTTCCGGCACAAGTTTCAGAATTTTATATCAATTATTTTGTGTGGGGCACGCTATACAAGTGAGATCTCCTGGAAAGGCCAAAAATCGACAAGTTGTGGGGAAGCTACCATAATTTCCACTTGGCACATCCAATTTTGATCAAACTTGTGGCATTGCAGAGAAGAAATATCAGAGAACTACATAAAATAAATTTTCATACCCACAAGGGCCAAAACTTGGGAGATACAACAAAATAAATATTATCTAGCAGAACCACTTCAAAATCAAGGTTCAAAAGTGATACTTGGCCAACATGCCACCAAAAAATGGAACTTCTACACCAAATAATCCTCTAGAACATCCTACTTGGACTCTTGATGAAGGTGACAAAATGCGTAGGGACATAAATAATTTACAAAAGAGGATAGTAATGAAAGATGAACTACAAGATATGATGGAGGGTTTAAAAGGGGAGATCATCGAAGTATTGAAAAATTTCATAACAGAGAAGGCACCTGAAAGTGAAAATGCATCCCATGAAATTCATGATGAGGACAGAAGGAAGGTGAATCAAGAATGGAGAAACTCGAACTTTGGTTTGAATACCAACCATGTTCCTAAGATTGATATGAGGAAGTTTGATGGCAAGGACCCAATCGCATGGATACTTCAGATGGAGAAATTCTTTGAACTCCATAATGTGCCACATACACAAAAGGTATGAATTGCTTCTTTATATTTAGAACCTAATCAATTTGCATGGTATCGATGGATTTGTTCTTGCAAATCACTTGTCACTTGGAAAATTTTCACGGAAGAAATGATAGCACACTATGAGGATACAAGGAGCAATACCTTCTTTAGCCAATTGATCAATCTCAAGCAAAAGGGTTCAGTTTCCGAGCACATTGAGAACTTCCAAAGATTGAATATAAAGGTAACCAATATTCCAGATGAGCACTTGATTGATGTATTCATAGGAACTTTAAAGGATAACATTCAACATGAGGTTCTCCTTTGGGAACCCAAATCATTGGAGAATGCATTTAAGGTGGAAAGAAATGTTGAAAGAAAAAATATGGTTATGGCTACTAGAAGGACCAATCCTAACATCTATAGAGAGAACAATGCTCCTTCTTCTAAAACACCTCAACCTACAAGGTTGACACCTCAAAAATTGGAGGAAAGAAAAACAAAAGTTTTATGCTTTAATTGTGACAACAAGTACAGTAAGGGACATAAGTGTGGTGAGAAGAAATTATTCTACATAGATTGTGAAGAGGAAGAATAACAAGAACAAGAACCACCTGAAGATGAAAATGTAGAAGCAATTTTGTCTGAAGAGTTGACTCCCACGATATCGTGTAATGCATTGGATGCAATTAGCATTCCTCAAACCCTCAAGATCGAAGGATACATCAAAAATAAAAAGGTAATAGTCCTAATTGATTCTGTCAGTAGTCATAATTTCATTCACTTTAAATTAGCCAAAGATCTCAATTGCTTTGTATATCCAGTGCCATAGTTTCAAGTAATGACTGTAGATAGAGGAACTATCAATTGATCAGGAAAATGCAATAATATCAATCTTACTATGGGGGAATATTTAATGAATGGTCCAATGATTTCTATACCCATTGGTGGTAAAGATGTTGTACTAGGAATCCAATGGTTACAATCATTAGGAACAGTGGATTTTAATTTTCATGAACTTTTCATGAAATTTTCATTGGAAGGAAAAGAAATTGAGTTAAGAGGTATCACAGGGAAACCCAGTAAGGTGATAATATCTAACAGTATGACACAATTATTGAAAAAGGGGAATCAAGGCATTATTGCACAACTACACTCACTAGATGTTCAAACATCTAAGCCATCTATTCCTCAAGGTCTCCAAAGGATCATTGATAGGAATTCCAAAGTATTTGAAGATATTCCCAAAGGTCTTCCACCCACTCGAAATCATGATCATGAAATTCACCTAATTTCTGGGAGTGTTCCTCCTAACATCAGGCCATACTGATACTCTTACACCCAGAAGAGTGAAATTGAGTGCATGGTTGAAGAAATGTTAGAGGATGGCAATATTAGACCTAGCCAAAGTTCTTACTCTGCACCGGTGGTAATGGTATTCAAGAAAGATAGCTCATGGCGTATGTGTCCAGATTATAGAGAGCTCAACAAGATCACCATTAAAGATAAGTTTCCCATTCCTGTCATTGATGAATTGTTAGATGAAGTATGTGGAACAATCTATTTCACAAAATTGGATCTTTGTTCAGGGTATCATCAATTTAGAATGAAGGAAGAAGATATCCCAAAAAGAACATTCCAAACTTGTGAAGGCCATTATGAATTTTTGGTCATGCCTTTTGGCCTTACAAATGCACCTTCCACATTCCAAGGATTGATGAATTCCATTTTCAAGCCCTTCCTTCAAAAATTTGTGTTAGTATTTTTTGATGATATACTAATCTATAGCAAGTCTTGGGAGGATCATGTGCGACATGTTGACAAGGTGCTACAACTACTAAAGGAGCAACAACTATATGCCAAACCATACAAATGTTTATTTGGAGTAAAGGAGGTAGAGTATTTGGGTCATATTGTATATCATGAAGGTGTCAAGGTAGATGCTAACAATATTAAGGCCATGATGGACTGGCCGATTCCCAAAACATTGAATAATCTTAGAGGATTTTTGGGTTTGACAGGTTACTACTGCAATTTTGTTCAGAACTATGGAAGAATAACAACACCTTTAACGACACTAACTAAGAAGGATGCATTTTCATGGACTCCAGAGGCAACTAAAGATTTTGAACAACTTAAAGAGGTGATGTGTAAAGCTCCTATCTTGACCACTCAAGACTTCCCAAAAACCTTTATTGTGGAATGTGATGCCTCAGGAAATGGAATTGGTGCTATCCTAATGGAAGAAGGAAGGCCTCTGGATTTTGAAAGTCAACCACTCAAGGAAAGGACTTACAGAAACCCATTTATGAGAAGGAAATGATGGAAATAGTACATGCATTGAAGAAATGGCATCCTTATCTAATAGGTATGCATTTCAAGGTCAAAAAAGATCATGATAGTCTTAAATACTTCTTGGAAGAAAGACTATCTTCGAAAGAACAACAAAAATGGGTAACCAATATATTGGGTTATGATTTTGAAATCATCTATAAAAAGGGGAAGAAAAATGTTGTGGTAGATGCACTCTCAAGAAAGGATGAAGATGTTGAGGCCTTTCTCTGTGCTATCTCGATCATCCAACCCGATTCGATAATAGAAGCAAGGGATGAATGGAAGAATGATGAAAAAGTGTGGACTCTCATTGACAGGTTGCAACAGGATTCCAGTGTATCAGATACATTTACATGGAAAAATGATTCACTATGGTACAACGATCGCTTATATTTATGTAATAACTCCCAACTCAAACAAAAGGTACTATTGGAATTTCATAGCTCTCCAGTAGGAGGGCACTTGGGATTTTTGAAAACCTACCATATAGTCAAAGGTTTGTGGCAGAATGTTTGGTTTTCCAACAAAATAAGGTGGAAACAATTAAGACCCTGGGTCTTTTACAACCATTATCCATCCCAAGTAAGTGTTGGGAGGAGGTTTTCATGGATTTCATCATAGGGTTGCCAAAGTCTGAAGGAAAGAGTGTCATCGTGGTGATTGTTGATAGACTGACCAAGTACACACACTTTTGTGCACTCTCTTATCCCTTCAAAGCTAGTACAGTTTCCACCGCATTCATGGAGATAGTTCAAAAGCTACATGGCAACCCAAGTATTATTGTAAGTGACAGAGATCCCATCTTCACTAGACATTTTTAGACAGAATTATTTTCTTGTTTGGGTACTCAATTGGCTCATAGCTCATCCTATCATCCTCAATCTGATGAACAAACCAAGATAGTGAACAAATTTCTGGAAGGCTACTTTTGTTCCTTTGTCTTTGATAAACAAACACAATGGTTCAAATGGTTACCCTTGGTAGAATGGTTGTATAACACTTTCTTTCATACTGCAACAAAAATGACAACATTTATGGCACTTTATGGATACCACCCTCCTTCCATCACTTCTTCTCTAAAAAAAAAATCTAAGGTTCAAGGATTGGAAGATCACATCAAGAATCAACAACAAGTTCTCCAAATCTTAAAGGACAACCTGACCATGGCACAAAATCACATGAAACAACAAGCAGATCAACATTGTAGTGAAATAAGATTTGAAGTAGGGGATTGGGTGTTTTTAAGACTACAACCATACAAATAGATGTCCCTCAAGTAAGCCAAGAAGGATAATAAATTATCACCAAAGAATTGTGGCCCTTATAAGGTGTTGCAAAAGATTGGTACTATGGCATACAAATTGGATCTACTTGCATCTTCACGAGTACACCCAGTTTTCCATGTTTCATGCTTAAAGAAGGTTATAGGATACAAGATCCTAGTTCAAACTATATTGTTAGAACTTGACGAGGAAGGAAAAATCATATTGGAGCCTAAAGCCATCAGTGACACAAGAATTCACCAGCTAAGGAGTAGATCCATTTCATAGTATCTCATTAAATGGATGAAACTACCAGCTGAAGATTCCACATGGGAGGATGAGTATTTTATACAGAAGCATCCAGAGTTACTCAAGCATTGCGGACAATACTTTCCTCAAGGGGAGTGGCATGTTAATCCCTAATATTGGCTCATTACCCTTAATTGGGGCATATTATATTATTAATCTTATTTTATTTATGTCATCTTTAGGCCATTAGTTCTAATTATACCTCCTAGTCTCCTATATATACCAAGGAGACATTTTCATTTTGAATCATCTTGTACTTGAACATTTAAGTGGGGTAAAAGGAGGTTTCCCCCTTGAAGAGTCTTATTATCTAAAATTATCTCTTTTTCAAGGCGTTGAGTACTTTTTCTAAGGATTTTCTATGCTATATTGATATTTGGTTCTTAACAGCGCCAGTTTCCTCGATTTTATGCTTGTGAGGTTTTATACCTCTTTTCCTCTCCTCACTTAGAATTTTTTTCATAGGTTTGAGGGGGTATGTTTTGATCCCTAGGTTGATCATTATGGAGGATGGGGAATATTTGGAGGCTCTTAAACCCTTTCCTTTTAGCAAATCCCTTTACATCTTGTGTAGTGGGTGAATTGACATATTATTGAATTTTTTCTCTCTATATTCTTGTGTTAGGGATTTCATGTCCACCTCCACTTACTCTAGATACATATACTATGTAGTCACTAAATTTTATTCCTCTTTTGACTCAGATTCCTGATTATGGGTATCCTTCATCTCTACTTCCCCCTTTCCTAGATAGTATGCCCCCAGATCTAGGGAAGTCTTTCTTATTTTTTGTATTTCCTCAACCTTTGTGCTTTTATGCAAGATCATCGCTCCAACATCATCAAGCGTCAGCTAGCCAACACATCAAGCGCACATTCAATGGAAGGAGAGAGGCGCAGACCTTTTGTTTTTCAAATTTTGAAAAATTGTATTAAATGTTGTAAGGATGGTAGAGCCAAAAAGCCATGCATGTGCACAGGCTGTGATTAGAAACCATCTTTAATGTTTGTAAGGCTAAGATCTAGATCTGATTTTGACTAGACATTCATTCAATGTAATTGAATGTAATTTAATGAGAGTTGGTGAGATGGAGGGAAGAGCTCGAGGAGCCCCTCTTTGTAAAAAGATCTTCTTGGTATCTAGATTTAGAATAGGAAGAGTAGAACAGGGAGAATAGGTTAGAGAGAAAAAGAAGTTGTGACTCTATTGCAGTCAGAGCTTGAGAACATTGTAAAGAGGCATTTCATATCAATACAATCAAAGCAATTTTCCTACATGTTATTATGTGTTTGTAGATGAATGTCTTTATGCGTTATGATATGTTATAGATGTGTGTTAGTTTGCATTTGCAGGTTATAGATAGAAGCCATTGTCTGTTGGGTTCTATTATTCCATATTTGGTTCTTTGTGGCTTCATGCAAGAGGTTGCATGACAGAACATTGTGGGTTTTGTAAGCCAGTGCATAGAGTGCAGATTTGAATTCTGTGGAATTTCGACAGAGTCGTTCTAGGAGGGTGCACTAGAGGAAGTATTAGACCTAGGGAGAAGCCTCAGAGTTACAAAACACTCTGGAGATGGATACTATGTAGAGGAAGGCATAGAGATAACAAAATCACTGAGGGTTATGTGGAAGCTCTGCCAAAAGGGCATTGGGAAAGTGCATAGAGTGCACATAAGAACTCTATTTTGAGTTCATAGGAAGCAGAAGTGTCGAGGAGAAATACACTCATAGAGTTGTTGAATACTCTATTTGTTCAGGAAGGAGTGCTTGCACAATAGGTTGCCAAGAGGGCACCCAATTCCCCTTTGAAAGGAGAGAAATGGGTTGAGTTCCTTAGAGGTTCAAGTTCTGAAGCTCAGGAAGGATAGTGTTGTTGAGCACAGAGTAACAACAAAAGAGGGGCAAGAAGTCGAGAAACCTTTTGAGGGTTCATAGGATGAAGCTCCAGAGGGACAACATTTCTATAATGCATACGAGACCCAAAGGAACTAGGCTCTCAAGAGGAAGAGTCGAAGGTCGAGACCTTTGAGACTTAGAAAATATTCTAAGTCAAAAAGCCAAGAAATCTCAGGAGGGAGAGCACAGCTACCATTGGATCGGGCAGAGGATGAGACTGGGGTCATTGAAGTCTATGTCCATATGCACGTAGGAAAGTGCACAAGCAAGAGAAAGATATTTGGACTATCAGATCTAGTGTAAGGAAAAGATAGCCATCGGATCTGGAGGAAGGCGCATGGAGTTTAACCTTTGGGAGGTCATGCAGGAAAGGAGCCATATGGATGGTGAGAGGCCTTCATGAAGGAAGTGTCAAGGTTGTGAGATTCGTTGGATCTTGCAGAGTTGTAAGGTGGTTAGAGGCCGGTGAAATCCATCACCTTAGGATCTAGGATCATGGATGATTCCAGGGGCTAAATTTCACTCATGGGCTAATTTTCCATGTTTTTTCCCAAAATAATATTCGTTATTCTAAAAATGATTCGCCCAAATTCTAAAGGATAAAACCATTTTACTTTAAAAATATTCAAAAATTTATACAAACTATATCAAATCCTTATTTGAAAATTTTTACAAAAATATCACCAAACATTTTATAGTTGGAATATGAAGGATTAGTAAGATTCGCCAAGATTTCTACATTTTAAAAGAAATTTCCATCCTTAAAATCATCCATGTCTAGGATTAATGTGAATCGTTGATCATGCTTTGTGTACGTCATTGAATCATATCGTGAATTCAGGGTTCATGAGATTTGGAAGGCAGACCAATTTCTTAGTTTTCGCAAAGTTCCGAGTTGCGAGGAATAGGGAAGGAGATTCAGACCATTGGATCCAAACCGCTGGAGAACCGTTGGATCAAAAAATATGCATGGTATCGTGTATCGGGGGTTCAGGGTTTGAAAGAGTTTCTTTTCATCGTGAAGTGTTGAGCGTCGAGAGCTCGTGCGAGCCCATGGTACATCCGTCAAGTGGGGCCGCAAGGTTGACAGGTGGCATAACCACAATGCCTGGAGAAAAGTAGATGCAGGTGATAGGTGGTGGACACACATTGACCTAGGAAGGGGTCAACCCATCATTGACTTATCGTGCTTCGAGGATTTTCAAAGGAGGAGCACGAGGGCTCAACACTCCAACCCGCGAAGTCGCGAGTTGTGAGTAGTACTATCACTTATCCCTAGCATGTGGTTATGTGTTGAAGGCACTAACAAGGAGGAGCCATACCTGTATCGCATTCTCGGGTATTGGTGTTTGGAGAAAGAGGGGTCGAGGGTCATTGACTCATGAACTCATGAGTTGGGAAAAGAACTTGCACTAAGGCCAGTTGTGGTTGCATGGAGATGTAAGGCTCACGCCTGGAATTAAGTTGTGTAGGGAAAGTTTTCATAGAGGACATGTGGATCAGATTCGTGAGGTTCTAATAGGGATCTAAGGGAGCCGCTTCGGCTCAAGGAGAATTTAGAATGATCTTGTGTGGATCTCGGCCCGAGGGTCGGGGGTCTGCATGAAAGTGGTATTAGAGATTGCTTTTTTCTATATATTGTAGGCAGAGGGAGCCAAAGGAAAAGGAAGACAGATTGTTGAAGCTTTGTGATGATTGTTTCAAGGTGCGCAACAGTCAATAGACAGTTACGAGGACTGTAGGAAAGGCTGGAAGAACTCATGGTTGCATAGTGACAGCAACAAGTTTGCCAGGAGGGAAGACAGGAACAAGAAGATGGCTACTGAAGGCGATGGACGCGATGGAAAGAAGAACCACCAACAACAGATAAAATATGAAATGGATAAAGAACTCGCTGAGGTGAGGATGAGGATGGAAGAGATTGCATTTCGAATGAAATAGAGTGAAAAAACATGATGGGTGTATGAATGGCCCACGAAAACAAGGTTGAAATGGCCAGTCAAAGAATTGTTTGCCAGAGGACAAAGAATATTGTTGAAAGGATGGTTGAGGTACTCTGAAAGCCTCAAAGACATAGAGGAAGTGGTTCATGTGTGTGAGTGATAAGCTAGGAGAAATCTTAGTGACAATAAGGATGACAAGAGATCGCTGGAAAATCTCGTGAACTGCCAAGAAGGTAGTGAATCAATTTCAAGTTGCAATAAGAAGAGGTCACAGGATGATCTCAAGGAGTGCCATGAGTGCAGAAAAAAAAACTCAGGTTGTCGGGAGGGTAATGAGATGAGATCATTGGAGTATCTCATAGACTGCTAGGAGGGCATAGAGGAAATCCCATATTTCTAGGTGGGCAAGGGAGAGGAGATGAACTCAGAGGTGAGTTCATATTAGCGAGAGGCACTGACAAAGAAGGAAGGTCAGAAAAGTATTTTAATGATTGGGGGAATTCGAGTATTCTTACCAAATAGTCCAATAGAGGCTAATACAAGCGTTGCGCATGGGGGTATAGTGCAACAAGAATTTGAGAAGGAGGCCATGGGGCCAAATGATTTTAATGTTAACTATGTCTGTGATGAAGGTAGAAAAAGGAACGATAGCCATCAGAGATTGTCACAATGATAACGGGACAGACATCAGAACCAGACCCAGCTGAGGAAGAAGAGAATTCACTAGAAATGCTCGAAATTTTCAGTTAAGAGGTTGAACAGGGGATAACTATAGCATTACAAGTTATAGAAAAAGAAGAGCATGTAGATATGATGCTCACTCCATGGGAGATGAATTTGGAAATGTTTGAGGATTGGTTGAACCATCCAGAACTAGTAGATGGTTGACATGAGAAGACATTCATGAAGATTTAGGAAAAAGAGAATTCCAAGAAATTGCTCAAAAATTTTAGCCAGGGAGATGAACAGATGTGGATTGCAGCACTGAGGTTTGCAGCAGAAGGTGAATCAAAATTCCATTTTGAGGAGCCGTTGGAGGAAGTTGGAGATGCACCAGTAGGAGAACTGGCAAAAGCAAAGATGTCAGAAGGGGAAGCTAAGAAGAGACTCATTGATCAGATTGCAGAAATGTTTTTTTATGCAGAGTGGAAAGTTGAGGCCATAGAGGAAGAAAACAACATGGGGGTTCTAGTTGATCTACCCCCTGATAAAGACGAAGGAGTGTAGTGGAGAAGATTGCATAAAGAAAGCCAGCCACTAGATCAGTTGGACTAGGTAATTGAGGGAATCATAAGGTTGATGTTGAGGTCAGCAATAGAAACTGCCAGTGAGGACGAACTATGTAGAGGAGAACCTGCCATAGAAGTAGGGTACCAGAAGTAGCAACAACAACAAGGAAATGGAGCAAGAAAACTCTAAAAAACTATTTGGGATCTAGGTGGATTTCAACAACGGTGTTGGCAAGCTCATGATTAGGAGCTCATGATTTTTGCAGCTGAGGAGTATGATGTAGGAGCATTGCTCCAATGTCATCAGGCACCAGCTAGCTAGCACATCGAGCACACATTCAATGGAAGGAGAGAGGCACAACCCTCTTGTTATTCAAATTTTTAAAAATTGTATTAAATGTTGTAAGGCTGGTAGAGCCAAAAATCCATTCATGTGCACAGACTGTGATTAGAAACCATATTTAATACTTGTAAGGATGATATCTAGATCCGATTCGGACTAGACATCTATTCAATGTAATTGAATGTAATTTAATGAGAGTTGGTGAGATGGAGGGAAGAGCTTGAGGAGCCCCTCTTTGTAAAAAGATATTTTTCATAATTAGATTTAGAATAGGAAGAGTAGAACAGGTAGAATAGGTTAGAGAGAAGAAGAAGCTGTGACTCTATTGCAGTCAGAGCTTGAGCACATTGTAAAGAGGCATTTGTGACTCTAGATGTGTGTTAGTTTTCATTTGTAGGTTACAGACAGAAGTCATTGTCTGTTGGGTTCTTTGATTCCAAGTCTATTTCTTTGTGGCTTCATGCAAGAGGTTACATGACAGGACACTGCAGGTTCTGTAAGCCAGTGGATAGAGTGCACTTCTAAATTTTTTGGAATTTGGAAAAGGTCATGCAAGGAGGGTACACCAAAGGAAGTATTAGACCCAGGGAGAAGCCTCAGAGTTACTGAACACTCTATAGGTGAAGACTGTGTAGAGGAAAGCACAGAGATAACAGAATAACTGAGGGTTCTGTGGAAGCTCTTCCAAAAGGGAATTGAGCAAGTGCATAGAGTGCACAAAAGAACTCTATTCTGAGTTCATAGGAAGGAGAAGTGTCGAGGAGAAAGACACTCATAGAGTTGTTGAATACTCTATTTTTTGAGCAAGGATTGCTTAAGAAGGAAGTTTCCAAGAGGGCACCAAATTCCCCTTTGAAAGGAGAGAAACATGCTAAGTTCCTTAGAGGTTCAAGTTCTGAAGCTTAGGAAGGATAGTGTTGTTGAGAACAAAGTAACAAGAAAAGAGGGGCAGGAAGTTGAGAAAACTTTTGAGGGTTCATAGGATGAAGCTCTAAAGGGACAGCGTTTTTATAATGCAGACGAGACCTAAAGGAACTGGGATCACAAGAGGAAGATTCGAAGGTCGAGACCTTCGAGACTTAGAAAATATTCTAAATAAAAAAGCCAAGAAAGCTTAGAAGGAAGAGGACAGCTACCATTGGATTGGGAAGAGGATGAGATTGAGGTCATTGAAGTCTACGTCCAGACGCACATAGGAAAGTGCACAAGCAAGAGAAAGAGAACTGGGTCATCAGATCTAGTGTAAAGAATCGATAGCCATCAGATCCAGAGGAAGGTGCACAGAGTTTAACCTCTAGGAGGTCATGCAGGAAAGGATCCATATGGACAATGAGAGGCCTTCGTGAAGGAAGTGATGAAGTTGCGAGAGTCATTGGATCTTATAGAGTTGTAAGGTGGTTAGAGGACGATGAAAGACATCACCTTAGTATCCAGGATTAACGTGAACCATTGATCGTTCTTTGCGTACATCGTTGAATCATATCGCGAATTCAGGGTTCGTTAGATTTGGAGGGAATACCAATTTATTAGTTTTCGTGAAGTTCCGAGCCGCGAGGAGCAGGGAAGGATATCCAGACCATGGAAGAACCATTGGATTAGAACCTCCACGTGGTATCGCGTATCGGGGGTTTGGGGTTTGAAAGAGTTTCTTTTCGACTGCAAAAGTCGCAAAGTGCCGAGCACCTAGAGCTCGTGCGAGCCCGTGGTACAATCGTCAAGTGGGGTAACGTGGCTGATAGGTGGCATAACCACAGTGCCCAGAGAAAGGTAGAAGTGGGTGATAGGTGGGGGACACACGTCGACCTAGGAAGGGGTCAACCCATCGTTGACTTATCATGCTTCGGGGATTCGCAAAGGAGGAGAACGAGGGCTCAACACTCCAACCTGTGAGGTCGCGATTTGCGAGTAGTGCTAGCACTTAGCCCTAGCCAGTGGTTATGTGTGGAAGTTTATAAGAAAAAGGAGCCATACCCGTATCGCATTCTTAGGTATCGGTGTTTGGAGAAAGAGGGGTCAAGGGTCATCGACTCACGAACTAGCGAGTTGCGAAAGTCACTTGCACTAAGGCTGGTTGTGGTCACATGGAGATGTAAGGCCCATGCCTGGCATTAAATTAAGCAGGGCAGGTTTTCATGGAGGACCTGTGGATCATATTCATGAGCTTCCAATAGAGATCCAAGGGAGCCGCTTCTGCTTAAGGAGAATTTAGAATGATCCTGTGCAAATCTCGACCTGAGGGTCGGTGGTCTACATCATGCTTGTACTCTACATTTATTCCATTTAATCTTTTGGTTTCTCTTCCTCTCTATGTTCACTAGTCCCCCCCTCCAACATTGGAACTTGTTAGCATTGTTATTCTCTTGAGCCACCCCTAGTATTTTTTCCATTCTACCTACCTTCCTTTTACTTGGGATTTCTTAGAAACCATCCTTCTTATGGGTTTTTCTCATTTTGGGGGCATTCCTTGTAAACTTTTCAATGAAAATGGCATTTTCTTCAACAAAATGGTCTATGCTCACAACCTAGGGTTCGAGTCTATTCATTTTACTGATATGAAACTATGGTTGACTCCATAAGGGCGCTTATCACGTTCATGTAAAAACATATTGTGGCATAAGAAATGTACCTCGCTCATTTGTTTACCTCCGAGACTTTGATGAAGGATAATAATGTATTCTCAATTCCCTCTAGGGTTTCATGGTCCCATAACTCTCATGGTAGAGAATACATTCTGATCCACAATGAAGTAGTAATGAACTCTTCCTTCTCTAGGATGAATATTTTCGTCCAACACCTCATGTGTATACCAGTCGAGCTGAAGAAGTGAGGAACCTCTTCAAAGAATTTGTCTCTATCCTCTACTATGGAAAATATGACAGTGAAATATCGCTTAGATCCTAGCTGCAGATCTATTTTCCCTTTCACCTTCTAGTGAGATTTGATCCAAATTTGTGAGGTCCTTTCGGAGGGCTAGATACCCATAGATTTCTGAATAAGTGCAGGGTATTTCATCCATTAGAATTAGTTTCTAATGCTTAGAGGGGTAACACTTACCCTCTTAGTCCTTGATTTTCCCCTTGTCGACCAAATATTTTAAATCTATTTTCCCATTACTTTCACCCCCCATCTATACATTTTCCTCTCGTGACTTCATGATGCTTGCTAGGAAACCCTTAAAACAATTTCTTACTATCGTTGAGAAATCTTCCCCATTTCCTGGAACACCATTGGTAGCACATGACAACGTTCCTGTTGTAGCATGGAACTTAGATGACACTATTTATATTGTGACAGTTGGTTTTTGGATGCCTGTAACTTAAAATATCAAGGTGAATTTTGATACCGCCTGGGACGTGTCATGGCTAAAATGTGATTACAGCGCTGGGTCCTCTACTTACAAGTTCCTAGATTGCAAGTCCTGCTATAGTGACATGGATAGCGTAGCTTGTATTGGCGAATATTAGTGCATTCTTGAATCTCGATACCTGAATGGGGACCAAGTCTCGACGCATATGAGTCAAGACTCACTGTGGTTGGGTTCTCAGTCCTTTGAAAACTTTGGATTTGTATGCGGATATGATTTAAAAGGATACTCTGGAAATCCTTTAGTTGGATGCCTGGGTTTGTCCAAGGGCTCGCTTTGACTTCCTTCTCAGTCCAAAATAAAAATCTTCTCCTAATGCCTTTCGAACTTTTTGAATCCCAAACAGGAAGGAAAAATAAGAGTGGCCCAGGATGTGTCCATTCCCTCCAACTCAAATTTCACCACTATGTTGTTGAATCCTATTTCTCCTACGTGGTACTTCATTGGAATCAGCAGTATCACGGTGGGAAGCACCTGCCTGAATGTCCCACCTAAGACTTTCTAGTTTAATTCAACTATAGGAGGCACGATCATGGACAATGGAGTCCTGTTCAACCAACTAATGAAGCTGACCTATGACACTTTAACAACAGATTTTCTCAAGAAGTTCAAGCTTACTCCAAGGAAGAATTCAGAACTCACATTAGAAACTTGTTTCACCTACACCAACGACATTATAAAGCTATAAATTCCAGGTATAACATTCCATTTTAACGATGACATCTGTCTCCCTATCAACCAAAATGAAATTTTGGCACCAGTATCAAAAGACACCATTTTCTTGGCGTTCTATCCTTCGGGAGGTATTGATTTGAGCATCCTGGGAACTCTTCATCAACAAGGTTACACTGTTTCTTTCGATCAAAACAACAAAAAGATCAGTTTTTCTCCTGTTGGTACCTGCTCCTAAACTATATGTTGATCATCCTCATTATTTCTGTTTGTTTACTAGGTCGGAACGTGTTGTTTACAATTCAGGCTGGGTTATGTTGGTTATGTTGACTATGTCAGTTTAATAATACAAGTAGTGCTATAATTGTTTTATTTTTGTGATTAATGTGTAAATTCCCATGAAATGAGTAAATTTTGTTTAAGGTTTTAATGCATTGTCAATTTTTATGAACGAGCATTGATCTTCCTATCCCACCAGTTTTCAACCTCAAACTTATAGATCCGATGAGGCATCCTCTAAAAACTCCTTTTAAAGATAGGTGTTATCAACTATTTTGACGCAAAATTGAATATTCATTAGTTGATTTTTCTATATGACATGATCACATAGATTTAGTAGGAGATATGAATTTCTTGAGTTACAAATGAGTCAAATTGGCTCCTTATTTATACTAAAGTGGCCTCCCCAACGAACACGACTTTTTGATTTTCACATTATGGATATTGTCCATAGTTACAAAATTCAACACTTCCTCTTAACTAGGGAGGTATTCAAATGTCATCAGTCCCTCTCAGCTAGGGAAGTCATACCGAGCGATCATATCTTCATTAAACATTCTTCTATCATAGAAAGGTTTCTATTAAATCATCATCAACATCAATAATATGCCACAACCTGGTCAATATCTTGACACATGGAATATCATTTATATATCATCAATTTTTTGGGCCATACTCCATCTGAGTAATCATACACAATGCTAAATAATTCAGGTGATGAAACCTGAGCACTCAACTAAGTATCCCACAGTTGCCACACACTCAACAAAGTGTCTCGTGACTACAAGGACCATTCTTCTTAATCACATCACTATATGTGACACAGGAATAATGTCAGTCCCGGACCATTTTCCCTAATCAGGGCACCATATGTGCCATACGGAAAATTCTACTTCTCTAAGATGTTGAAATCCACATAATGGGTTATAGGGACAATTCTTTTAATCAGGTCACTACATGTTCGGTAGAAGAATGTGAGTCTGAGACCATTTTCTGTAATCAGGTCACCATATGTTCCATAGAGAAAATGTCAGTCATGTACCAATGATCCTAATAAAATCACCATATGTGCCATAGGGGGAGGACCATTAATCCTGATGAGGTCACCATCTGTGCCATACAAGAATATCAGTTGTGGTTGATTTTCTGTAGAAAATGTCAAACCGTGATATATCAACAATCTATCCAACCTGGACCATTCTCCAGAGAGAGAATGTCAATCGAGCAACACACTAGCTATCCATGATGGAATGATATCAACACTCCCTCTCAACTAAGGGAGTAATCTCCATAAGCCCCAACTTGTCTCTGAGGAATACAGACTTTCCCTTGGAAAAGAGCTTCATCAGAATATTAGCTATCTGATCATTGATGGAGATGTACTAGAGATTTACTTCTACCTTTTGGAATATATAAATGCTATCTTGGACCATTATCCCCAACTCGATCACTATCTGGGACGCATGGAGAATGACTTATACCATGATGTAATCACATCAACATTCCCTCTTAATGAGTGAAGACATTCACATCAACAGAGAATTTAACCAACTAACCAACTCGATGATGGTAAACATCTGTCAGATTCCATGAATGTCAGATATCTTCTCGTCTATGTGATGAAGCTTGGCTACTTTATTTGTACGATGTCTGAGATGAAGTTCTGTGAGAAGCCTCTGAAGCCTCATTTCTTCCACAACTCGTGTCACTAGATACAATATACTCTACCACTGTAGTATTGAGTGTTATAGAGATTTATTTCCATGAATCTTGAATGATTTCGAGCTAAAGAAACACCCCCTAGTGTCATTTCCGTCAACTACATTTTTTTCCTGGCTAGAACTGTATATCTTTGTAGTCTCTTCTTGTCTCCTGAGACATACCTAATTTTACCACACTTGTACATCTACTCTGTTGCAACTCAATATTCTCAATCACGAGCTGGCCCATGGTACTTATTGAAAAGCACTATCTGGCTCTCTACTTAAGAGTAGGTCATCCATTCTCTCTATATCTACTCCCTCTAGGATTGCGTAACTACTAAACAATGAGACTAAGAGTAGTTTCTCTACTCTGTCAGCAACTACCCTCCTCTAGGGATGTTCTATGTGGAACTAGCTCCTCCACTCTCTCTCTCTCTGCAATTTCTTCCTCTGCAAATGCTCTAGATGGAATTGAGAGTGACTCAATAAATTCTTCCTCTAGAGGTGGAGGTGACTCCTCCTCTTTCTATGCTTCCTATGAAACTTAAGGTATCTCTTCCTCCTTCTCTAGACATAACTCAATATATGATCCCTCTAGATGTAGTGCATTCTCCCTCTGTGGGAGTGCCTCTACATACACTAGAATTGTTTCCATGCCTTCTATGTTAATGTGTCCAAAAACATCAACAATCGATAAATGTTGGTTCAACACGAATAATAAGGCCTAACAAAATGAAAAGAGTTAGAATATTTGATTTCATTATGACCCTCCTATTTATAAGAGAACATGTTAATCCAACAATAAAACTACTATAAATAGTAAATATCACGAGGAATATGATTTTTTTTGTTGTACTAATTTTTTTGTCTTTGGTCTTTGTGGGAACCAAATTCTTAGTGCCCAAAATACCAACCTCAAATACTCAACCGAAGATATGTTGCCATGAACACACAAAAAAATGATTTCAAATGGAATTTCATGGTAAGTAATATCATATATAATTTACATATCTATTCTGCAAAATATTAGCCATATTTCGCTCCAAAATATTTTATTTCCTTACTCTCATGAACGATGGCTTATTTCATATAAAATTGATCAGGGCATGATGAACAATTGCTAGTTTTGTGTAAACTCAACATGTGTAAGCACAAACAAGGGGCGATAGGTATAGTTTTTGAGCATCCTATAGTGCAGAGAGAGAAACCAAGAGGATGTATGGGATTCAAGGAGAGTTCACAACGACACGAGAAAGCATCATTGTACAAGCACTTCTTTTCCTCAGTTATGAACACATCATCTCGTCGGATGCCACTTTAAAAATAATATTAAATTAAATAATTTTATACAGATCATAATAATGACTAGTCTAGGTAGTTGTGACACATTTACAACATTTGTAAATTAAGGTTAAATACTTAAAAATGATAAATTTGAAATTTGTGGACCATAATAAAAGAAAATCTAAAAAGAAAACACATTAATTATGAATTAATACTAATCCCTTTTCATATTCTTTGGTTATTGGATACACTACAAACTTATGGTTTCATTGTTCTATATATTATTATCTCATTCTATGATGGAACCCTAGGGGGTGGCCCCCCTTCATACAAAGAAGTACTCATTGGTTTAGGCCTTGATGCCCATTAAGCCTCCCATGGGACCCCTTCTGGATCTATGGAATAGTTGAATGGATAGTCCACATAAATTCTTAAGCAACGAATTAACATGAAATATACTCCTCATCCCGACGTAGGACCAGTGAAGTGGAAACATGTTTAGTACATCCCTAAAGCGACAAAAATTTCCAATCCAATTGAAGAAATTCGGGAGATATGTTCATTATATGAAGGAACGTGCGATCATTTGGAAATTCCTTGGGATTTTTCCTTCAAAGAGGGATCTGGTAGATTGGATCATCTCATGCTAGAATCTATAGGGTCTTGTTTATCTGAAGCTTGGCTCCAAGGGTTGTTTTACAACCATATTTCACAATCATGTGTGTTGTGTTGGTTTTGTCACTTGGGTGAGAAAACACACAACACTTGCATTCTTAGTCAAGCCAGCTAAACAAGACATAGGTTTGTGAGTTGATTAGAAAAACCAAATACACATGAAAGCAAATAAATACAACTAAAAACAACTAAGAAATAAATGTTAGAGAAGCTTGAGAAAATAGAACCATGAAGATGAAAAAATGACCAACATATAGCTACCAATGGATCAATAGATCGATAGGATAAACAATGTAGAGAAAGGCAGGGACTTATGAGTCCCTTCTTCCTCCTTGGGAGGGATATTGATTTGCCTAATTGATATCTCTTTGCATCATAAAATGGAAGAAATCACAAATGATGAAGAAAATACAATTCATATTCCCTCAAGAGGTGAGTGGAATGGCCTATTGCAATGGTGCTTGAAGGCTTCAAAGAGAAAAGAGGATTCTCAAAGAAGAATTCTTGCAACATAAAATTACCTTGAAATTCTTATTTTCTTAGCACACCCATGGCACATATTTATAGCATCCCTTCATGGCAAGATATAATTGGTTCATAGTGTGAACAAGGGGCCTTCTAGGGCACCCTCTAGCCTTTGACCAACCTCCAAGCTAGAGTTGGCTCAGAAATGAGTGTTAATTTGTGTTGGGGGTATGAGTAGAATTAGTTGAAGGGCTGAAAATATCCATAGTGTGCGGATTTTCTCGTATATAGTTGTGCATTTTTCCCACAATGTGTGCTAAGGCTTGTGTTAGCCTGCTTATTATGCACACTGTGTACATGCTTCCTTCGGTGAATTTGCACACTTTTATTTTTGAACCAAGTATATAGTTTTTCTCCTTTTGGATGGATTTTGGTGTTGTTGGTGGACTAATTATTGTTGGCATTGATGCTTTTGTTCAACTATTGTGTGCAATGTTGCAGACAAATTTTCAGTGATAATAGGTTCCCCCTGATGTGTGAGGTTAGGAGCATATGTATAGCCTAAATACATCAATGTTTCTTTTGATGAGAGTGTCATTGTAAGGAAGAGTGAAGAGAGGAACTACAAGAGCGATCCGCAGGAGGGAGAGGGAAAATAGTGGGTCCCAAACCTTTCTCGAAGGAGAGAAAACAAAATCTTTGAACAAACGAGGCAGACATGCCCCATGCTTGTGTCATTGTTAGATACATTTCTGGTAAAGGGGGGTGAAACACGAAGAAATGGGTTCAAAACCCACTTGTCCTAAGTTTGGGGTGAAAATGTGGCTGTGGTTAATTGGAAATCTGTTTTGGACGGAAGGATTTCGCGCGCTCGGATCAACGACACACATCAGATTCCGGAGCCCCCCCACCTTTCTACCTTTAAGCAGAGGGGGGGGTCCAGAATCGAGGGTGCACCTCTTCAATGGTCACAATCGGAGCGCCCAGATCAATGAAGCTCAAGGCGATTCTGGACCCCCCCATCTTTTCTACCTTTAAGCAGAGGGGGGGGGGTCCGTAATCGGGCACGCATCTTCCCAACGGCCGAGATCAAAGCGCCTAGATCAACAGTGCTCATGTGATGCCATCCTTCTCAGCTTCTCTATTTTTAACCGATGTGGGCCCTTCCCCCTTTATGTCATCCTCCCAAGCCGCTTCTCCCCTATTTCCATGTGTCATCTGTCCATCTCCGCTCTCTAGTCTATGTAGTCCCTTCCCCATCTCATCATTCACTCACCACCTGCCATGTGTCCATCTCCTTTCCACATCAGCCTCCATTAAAATACACCCGTTGTATCTCATCTCTTTCCCCACCTGCTTATTTCCTTCCGCCATATGTCTCCCCCCCGTAACCTTTCTCACACCTCATCACTTCATATCACACCCTCATAGTTTCGGTGTTGCCACTCCCGTTATGCGCCCCACCCTTCGCATTGGCCTCCATGTCTATTCATCAGGCTGTTAAGCTAATCCAGGTGGTAGTGTGAAGGTTCTTCCACATCACAGAAGTGTCGAGTCAGTCGGGCCATCCTCAACCCCAATGAAGCAGTTATTGAAGAAGTTGGTGGTGGTTAGACATCGCCTCCGCCATAATGGGAAAGTCTGGCGACGAATTAAAGGCACGTCGATTCGCCTATGAAACTGTCAGAAGTTTGGTCATGTCTGCCATAAGTTGCACGATCATTCAAAGATTGCAGGTGCGGATTGTCAGAATCCATGCAGACGCAAAGCTTTTAATGCAACATCTCGATTTTGTTGCTTTTGTTGTTTTGAGTATATGAAGGCATTTTCGCCATTTTTCCATCTATCGATGGTTGAGTGAGGCTCCCGGTTGTAAAACTTTAATGAAGCACTATTATTTCTAGTTATGTATGGACTCTTGAGACTTCTTGCCTTATGAATGTCAGTTTCTTTCACGTCTTTGTTCAACTATGTTAGAGCAGCCCAGAATTGGAGAATCCAGTCG
The DNA here is from genome assembly GCA_009831015.1 of Picea engelmannii. NCBI lineage: Eukaryota > Viridiplantae > Streptophyta > Pinopsida > Pinales > Pinaceae > Picea > Picea engelmannii. The sequence continues at coordinate 105,906 of ML800459.1, read as the reverse complement.
AGTGGTAACTGTTATAGGATGATGTAGAATTTGATCACTGTGACAGTCACATTGTCTCTAATCAGTCTTTGTGATTTTCCCTAATGCTGAAATGACTTGGAATTGGAGAATCCAGTCAAGTCTCCCTTTCCGTTTCTTGAAGCCCTGAACCAGAGGATCTCGCCTTCAGAGTTTTTCTTCTACAAATTACTCAAAGCCTGTTGCCCAAAGTAATTTTTTCACTCTTCTTATCAAGTCTTCCACCTATTCACCCTTTAATCAACCCATTGATTGAAGTTAGATCAAGACCTCCTTTTGTTCCTTACATGCCGGACCCAGTCTCTGAGTTAGAGTGACATCTCCCTGAGTCTTTGTACATTTGATCACCCATTAAAACCACCGTGACATAAAACTGATGGGCGTCGGGCTCTGCTTCTGCAAGCGATCCAGGAGCGACTTCCGACGCTAACATTTTTGGTGCCGTTGTCGGGGATGAAGTTGAATATTTTCCCCGGGATTGAACGACAATGATTAACTGATTCTGAAGGTGCATCAGATATCAGAATTATCAAGATTGTTGCTGTGCACCTGGCGACTCCATTGTGATGACTCCACTGGGGAGAACCTACTCTATCAATTGTGGGTTTCAGAGGCAGACACACGTGGTATCATCCACAGCTTCCCCTAGCTACACCTGAAACCGATCTAGTGGTGGTTCTCAGAAAAGGAAAGGCCCCTGAAGAAGAAGCTTCCACCGCCGAAACATGTAATCTACCATCTCCTACTGTAAGAACTCTGTTTTCTCCTCCTTAGTTTCTCAATAGACGTCCTTCAGAAGTTTCCCGTTTCCTGAATTTTGGGAGTGTTCCTGCTGAGTTTTCCCCTCCTGGTCTAGGATTGGAGGGAAAAAACCTTGTCACTCCCCTCTCCTCTGAAGTTGTACCTTGGCGTAGACCCACGACCACAAAAGATTTCCCCACTCCTGCACAAGGAGGAACACCTGCTGACTTGAGCTCATTAGTTTTCTCCTTAAATCCTCTCTTATTTCCCACTCCCATTAAGAAATCATCCCTAGTATCCACGTTTTGAGTTCCTTCTCCTCCGAGTTCCCCTTTACATAATATCCATATGGCTGGAGCAAACCCCCCTATGACCGCAATGGAGGCCATCATAGCCGCTAGGTATGCTCCTCTTTTCTTACCATAGCTTCTCAATGCCCTCCCACCAGATGGATACCTAAAGCAGCTGCCCAAGTTTACAGGCAAGGGGGACATAGCTGCTGAAGAACACATAGCATCCTTTTATACCTTCGCGGATGATAATGTTATCATGCATGTAGACGTATGGATGAGAATTTTTTTCCATAGTCTTCAAGGAGAGGCTAGAAAATGGTTCAAGGCCCTGCCTCCTGGATCTATTGATAGGATCAAAGCTTTAGATAGTACCTTTCTGAGATAGTGGGGAGATAAAAAATATTTCATGTATTACATGACAGAGTTTGGGTAGTTGAAGAGAAAGGAAGGAGAGTCTATCTCCGACTTCTCCAAGAGATTTAATAAAATGTACAACAGAATCCCTGCTGAGATAAAACCCTTCGAAGCCTCTGCAAATATCACTTACTCTAGCGCTTTTGATCATGATTTCCGCCTACTGCTAAGGGAGAGAAGAGTTGCTATGCTGGTCCACATGCAGGATGCAGTCGTGGAGGTAGAATATAACATATTAGTTGTCAACCGACTCAGGAACGCAGGTGATAGAAATGCATCCAAGAACAGCCCTGAAGCTTCCTCATCCAGTTCCTCTCCCCTGCCCCATTAGATAGATGATACAACTAGAGCACTAAAATCGCTTTCTGCCAAGATAGAAAGGTGGGAATTAGAGGGGAAGCCCATGTATAGAAATCCCCAGAACACTGATAATAGAGGTTTCAATCGACCTACTAACAATATGCCTCAAGTTTTCCCGAGGGAACAAAGGGGAAAGGACAGAGAAGATCAAAGGGTTCAAACCCCCCTCCAAAACAACCTAGTTGATCATGAGGAAAGAGAGGAGATAGACGAGTTTGGCCCTGAAATTCACTGTATTGAAGAAACTCCCCCTTTTCCCCATTTGACGCATTCCGCATATGAAGAATCCTTGATGAGTGCTCAAATTCATGAGTTGGGGAAAGAACAAAGGGCCGGTCATACCTCTACTAGATACCATCTCAGGTCGAGAAGGAAAGAAGGAGATTTTGACAGCCAGGACCAGCCCCTCATAGCAGATAGGCCTATCAAATCTGCAGCAGCCACTACTAAAGAAAAGAAAACTCAGAGTGCTTCACCAGTAGCCAAAGATCCTGTCACTGAGATAAGAGAAGCTCCTAAACCTATCTCCTCCTTCAATTTTGAGCACAAGATTCAAAATATTAGAATTCTTGTACCCCTCTCAGAGCTAGTTAAAAATGAGGACTTCAAAAGGTCCCTTTCTAAGTTGCTACAATCCGAGTCCCCCCAGCCTCCCTCTGACTCAGTGAACCTTCAAGATGAGAAACCAGTTGTCATCCTAGGTCCCATGGTAGAAGACATAGATGATTCATCCCCTCCCTTCTACACCTCCCTGAACATACATGATAAGGTGCTACATAACTACCTCATGGACTCAGAAGCTTCCCATAACCTTATGCCCAAAATAGTAATGGAAGAGTTGGGACTGGAAGTGACAAAAGCTTGCCATGATTTGTATTCTTTCGATTCAAGGAGAGTGCAATGTCTAGGATTCATCAAATACCTGGTGGTTTCATTGTTTCAGCTTCCCATGAAGAGTGTGGTCATGGATATTGTGGTAGCCGACGTTCCCCCCAAATTCGGTATGCTATTGTCTAGATCATGGATGAAAAAACTTGGAGGGACACTATAGATGCATCTCACATATGCCACCATTCCGGTCTTTGGAGGAGAACATAGGAGGTTGTACAGAGAAGCTCAGCTAGCCTATAATGTCAGTGATGAAGCAAACCCCACTAACCACCCCATATTTGCACTAGACACCAACTTGGGGTCTAGTTTGTTACAGATCACTGGAATTCTCAAGGTCCCTTTACAGATAAGAAAGCAACACATTCTTAATCAGCAGATACCTCCTCCAACCACCTCTGTTTGGAATATGTTCTTTGATGAAACTTTCTCCAGTATAGGCTCAGGTGCTGGAGTGATTTTCATATCGCCTTGTCAAGAGACCATATCCCTGTCATACAAGCTGGAATTTGAAACTACCAACAATGTGGCGGAATAGGAAGCTCTTGTTCTGGCTATGAGTGCCACAAAGGAAATGAGAATTAAAGAGATAGCAATATTCAGAGATGTTGAGTTGATTATTCAGCGGGTCAAGAATGTTTATCAGGCTAAGCATCCTCAGCTCAGGAGTTACAGGAATGAGGTATGGAAACCGATTGATAATTTATTCTCATCTTTCAACATTACTTTTGTCCCAAGGGAAGAAAATACCTCGGCCGACTCCTTAGCCGTCTCAGCTAGTCTGTTCAAGGTCTCTCTGCCACTGAAGATCCATGGTGAGGTCAAAATAAGATACAGACCATCCATCCCAGACAATGTAAAGCACTGGGAGGTATTCGAGGACGATCTTGAAATACAAAATTTTCTTTAGGCCATCGATGAGTTTTCGGCACTGCACATTGATCAGGATCCCGACCCAGAGGGTGAACCTCAACCTGAGGTGTTTGCAAATAAAATTTCTAATCACCAGATTATTCAGCTGCCTAGCAATCACATTCCTAGGGGACTAGTCCCTTTAGAAAGGTTGTTTGACAAGAATGATGTGGCAATAAAAGGTGGTGTTTCAAGTAAAGATGTTGACATAGCCGAATGTAACATTGGTATGCAGGATGAGCCTAATCTTGTCAAATTATCAAGCAACCTGACCAATGAACAGAGGGTGGAATATGCTAGGTTACTAAAGGAATTCGCTGATGTGTTCACATGGGAATATGAAGACCTCAAAACTTATGACACATCTGTCATTGAGCACAAAATCCCACTGAAAGAAGAAGCTAAACCATTGAGGCAGAAGTTGAGACAGATAAATCCCATGTTGCTACCTATCATGGAGAAAGAAGTGAAGAAATCATTAGATGCCCAAGTCATTGTCCCATTGAGGTATTCTGAGTGGGTGGCCAATTTGGTTCCAGTGAGAAAGAAAAGTGGGGAAATCAGAATCTGTGTTGATTTCAGGAACCTAAACAGAAGCTCAAGGAAAGACAATTATCCTCTGTCCAACATGGAATAAATATTGCAAAAGGTAACTGGTGCATCTAGGATATCGATGATTGATGATTTCTCTGGCTATAATAAAATATTAGTCATACCCGATGACAGAGAAAAAACGACCTTCACCACTCTCTGGGGCACATTCATGTATGCCAAAATGCCTTTCGGATTGATGAATGCAGGGGAAACATTTCAGTGAGCCATGGACATAGCCTTTATCGGGGAAAAATATAACTTTGTGGTAATCTACCTGGATGATATAATAGTTTTCTCCAGGTCTGACAGAGAACACTGCAGTCACCTGAGGAAATTTTTTCTGAAATGTTGTAGGTTTGGCCTATCCTTAAATCCTAGAAATCTTTGTTCGCTATGAAAGAAGGGAAGCTATTACACCATATAGTATCAGAAGGAGGAGTGAGGATTGATCCTAGCAGGGTTGAGACAATTCAAGCCCTATCGCTTCCTAGATCCAAAAAGGAAGTTCGGGCCTTCTTAGGGAAGATTAATTTCTTGAGGAGATTTGTCTCAAATTTTGCTAAGTTGGTAAAAAATATCACAGCCATGCTCAGAAAAGGAAATGAAGTAAAATGGACCAATGAACCCAGGGCATCTTTCATCCAAATTAAAAGAGAATTGACTGAGGCACCTGTTATGATCAGTCCCGACTATTCCAAAGAATTCCTAATTTTCTCTTTTGCTTCTTTTGATACGGTAGCAACGTTTTTTTAGCAGAAAAATGAGGAAGGGCGAGAACAACCCATTGCCTTTTTCAGCAAGGCATTAAGAGATGCAGAAACCAGGTATGAAATCATGGAAAAACAAGCTTATGCCTTAGTAAAGGCCCTCAAAGATTTCAGGATCTATGTCCTACACTCAAAGGTGATAGCATACGTTCCTTCAGCTTCTGTGAAGGACATCCTTATACAACCTGACATGGATGGGAAAAGAGGGAAGTGGATTGCTAAGATCCTAGAGTTTAATCTGGAGATTAAGCCCACCAAGTTGATAAAGGGACAGGGTTTAGCCAATCTGTTGGTTGAATCCAACTGCAAAGTCTTGGGGATTAGCTACATCAACACCTGCTCAAAAATTCAACAAACTGAGTCTTCCAATAGGAATTCTCAATGTGTCTTATCACTAGTAGAGTGCACTTGGTACAAGGATATCTTGTATTTTTTGCAATAATTGAAGCCTCCCGATGGACTGGAAAAAATAAAGGCGAGATCTTTAAAGCTCAAGGCGATCATATATTGCCTAATTGACCAAGCCCTGTACTGGAAAGACCCCCTAAGGTTATTTTTAAGATGCCTAGACCCACAAGAAGCCCAGCCGGTTATGTTTAATTTCCATAATGGCCTTTGCAGAGGTCCTTATTTCTGGAAGACCACAACCCATAAGATACTCGGGGCTGGACATTACTGGCCCACCTTATTCCCTGATGTTTGTAGAGAAATCAGAGCTTGCATCAAATCCCAAAAGTTCTCAGGAAAGCAGAAGCTCAAATCTATGCCATTAAAGCCTATAGTAGTCTCAGCGCCTTTTCAGCAATGGGAATTGGACTTCATTGGAGAAATTCATCCTCCCTCAAGTGGCTAGCACAGATGGATCCCAACCACGACAGACTATTTCACCAAATGGATAGAAGTTGTCCCCACTAGGAGCACTTCCCACAAAGTAATTATCAGTTTCCTGGAAGATATCATAGCCAGATTTGGCTGTCCTTGAAAAATTGTCACTGATAATGCCCCCCCCTTTTGGTCTAAGCCTCTGGTCAATTTCTTTGAATAGTATGGGATTTCACTGATTCCCTCTACTCCCTATTATCCTCAAGGAAATGGACTGGAGGAATCTTCCAATAAAAGTCTGATCCAGCTCATCAAGAAGCTACTGGAAGACAACAAAAGGGCTTGGGATTCCAAGCTCAAATTTTCTCTATGGATTGATCGGTGGAAACAAAAAGGTCCCTCGGCATCTCACCTTTCCAACTTGTTTACGAAACAGAGGTCATTTTCCCTACTCATCTCGCCTTATCTGTGGCGAAATTCCTCTAGGACCTTGAAGGAGAGCCTGACCATATGGTCAAAAGGATTCATCAGATGGTGGAAGTGCATCAGAGAAGGGAGCAGGTCATGAACATGGCCTACAATCATTAGTAGAAGATCAAGTAGGCTTTTGACAGGAAGAGCAGAAAGACAAATTTCAAGCCGGGTGATCTGGTGCTCAAATGGGATGCACCCAAGAAGGAAAAGGGAAAGCACAGCAAGTTCGATGCCCTCTGGTTTGGGCCTTTCAAGATCTCTAAAATATTTTTGAACAACACTTACAGGTTGCAGGATCTGGAGGGCAAAGAATTTTTTAATGGCCCAGTAAATGGGCACTTTTTGAAAAAATGTTTTCTGTGAGCCGCAGTCGGCTCTTTTTTTTTTGTAAATATTGCTTTTGTTTTCAGTTTAATAAATGACTCCATAGCCCAACAACAAGGCACTAAATCTGCAAAAGGAGTCCTTAGAGCATCACAGGGACGACTCTATCCCCCATGGAGCCTAATGTTAGTGACATTTCTGGTAAAGGGGGGTGAAACGCGAAGAAATGGGTTCAAAACCCGCCTGTCCTAAGTCTAGGGTGCAAATGCGACTCTGGTTAATTGGAAATATGTTTTGGATAGCAGGATTTTGCGCACCCGGATCAACGACGCACATCATATTCCGGAGCCCCCCCACCTTTCTACCTTTAAGCAGAGGGGGGGGGTCAGGAATTGAGGGCACACCTCTTCAACGATCACAATCGGAGCACCCGGATCAACGACGCTCAAGGCGATTGATGACCCCCCCATCTTTTCTACCTTTAAGCAGAGGGGGGGGGGGGGTCCGGAATCGGGTGCGCATCTTCCCAACGGCCGAGATCAAAGTGCTCGGATCAACGACACTCGCGTGATCCCATCCTTCTCAGCTGCTCTATTTTTAACCGACGTGGGCCCTTCCCCCTTTATGTCATCCTCCCAAGCCGCTTCTCCCCTGTTGCCATGTGTCATCTGTCCATCTCCGCTCTCTAGTCTATGTGGTCCCTTCCCCATCTCATCATTCACTCACCACCTGCCATGTGTTTAGCTCCTTTCCACATAAGCCTATGTTAAATTGTGCCCGTTGTATCTCATCTCCTGCCCCACCCGCTTATTGCCTTCCGCCATGTCTTCCCCCTGTAACCTTTCTCACACCTCATCACTTCATATCACACCCTCATAGTTTCAGTGTCGCCACTCCCGTTATGCGCCCCACCCTTCGCACTGGCCTCCATGTCTATTCATCAGGCCGTTAAGCTAATCAAGGTGGTAGCGCAAAGGTTATTCCATGTCGCAGAAGTGTCGAGTCAGCCGGGCCATCCTCAAACCCAATGAAGCAGTTATTGAAGTAGTTGGTGGTGGTTAGACATCGCCTCCGCCATAATGGGAAAGTCCGGCGACGAATTAAAGGCACGTCGATTTGCCTATGAAACTGTCAGAAGTTCGGTCGCATTTGCCATAAGTTTCATGATCATTCAAAGATTGCAGGTGCAGATTGTCAGAAGCCATGCAGACGCAAATCTTTTAATGCAATGTCTCGATTTTGTTGTTGTTGTTGTTTTGAGTATATGAAGGCGTTTTCCCCATTTTTGTATCTATCGATGGTTGAGCAAGGCTCCCGGTTGTAAAACTTTAATGAAGCAATGTTATTTCTAGTTATGTATGGACTCTTGAGACTTCTTGCCTTATGAATGTCAGTTTCTTTCACGTCTTTATTCAACTGTGTTAGAGTAGATTGGAATTGGAGAATCCAGTCGAGTGGTAACTATTATAGGATGATGTAGAATTTGATCACTGTGACAGTCACATTGTCTCTAATTAGTCCTTGTGATTTTCCCTAGCGCTGAAACGAATTGGAATTGGAGAATCCAGTCAAGTCTCCCTTTCAGTTTCTCTAAGACCTGAACCAGAGGATCTCGCCTTCATATTTTTTCATCTACAAATTACTGAAATCCTGTTGCTCAAAGTAATTTGTTCACTCTTCTTATCAAGTCTTCCACCTATTCACCCTTTAATCAACCCACTTATTGAGGTTAGATCAAGACCTCCTTTGTTCCTTACATGCCGGACCCAGTCTCTGAGTTAAAGTGACATCTCCCTGAGTCTTTGTCCATTTGATCACCCATTAAAACCACCGTGACATAAAACTGATGGGCGTCGGGCTCTGCTTCTATAAGCGATCCAGGAGCGACTTCCGACGCTAACAGTCATGAAACCAAAATATGGGACTGTAACTAATGATGAATGGTGATGTATATAGTTTCAGTGCCCTCGGGGGCAGTAGATAACGGTAGATGAAAGTTCTCAATGGTGAACAGAATCTGAAGTGAGTCAAGGATGACTGTAAGAATTGTCGATGACTCATAGGCATTGATGGCCTAACAAAATCAAAGGTCTTCAGATGGTATGAAAAAACTGCAATAGTTGCATAGTAAGACACACCGTAACATGGGAGTTTGCTAAAGTTGAATGTTATGGGCATCAATGAAATCATAAAGCAATGATGATTCTCTCTGTCCTGTCCAAAACTCATCTTTGAAAATTTATTAAGAGTCAAGATAGTGTCACCCTTATGGAAATTGGGTTGATGTCAACATGAAGGGAGACAGGACGCCAAGAATAAAAGGGATTCTTGAAATCCACTGAGTAAGAGATGATATTAGGTACGGAGGAGTAACATGAATGAAGTCAAGATGTTGTGGGATGCAATACTGCCCTTGGTTGGGGTGATGAAGGATGATTGACAAGAATCGTAAAATTGGATCTAGCATCAGGGGGATGACTAGATATTGAGTTAAGTTGTGTCGAAGGATAACAAAGTGGAAAAACTCAAAGATCATGGATATATGGACTTGGGATACTCGGGGTTTGTGAACTATATCGGTATGAAAAAATAGTGGATGCCCCAACCAAGGGAAACATGGGTTTCTTTGATATAAAAAGAAGGCCATTAAGAATGACAATGAAAAAGCTATGTATATGATGGAAAAAAAGGCTTTTTACAATTACAAAAGAAATAAAGAATAATTTGGGTTGAGTATATAGATATAGAAATGGGTGCCCTAGTGAAAGATGTCTTGGCCTGTTAGGGAACATGTTTGTGAAAGAGAATTGGTAGAGGGTGGGGACCCCATGGGTGGGTTTCTATATTAGGGAGATGGATGGAGGAAAATTTGCAGATGGGAAAATTGATGGTGCATGAAATGGAGGGATAATGAAATTGTGAAGATGCAGTCAATAGAACCAAGGTGATATGACTTGGGAGTCCATTGGGAAGGTTAGAAATATAATGAGAAGAAGTATGGGGTTCATTCTTGGAAGTGAATAATACTATCGAGAATCCCATCCCTAGGGGGTGAAATTAGCGTGAGTGTCATGTTACCAAGGGGAACTATGAATGGGACAAATCACATGGGGGAGAGTGATATCATATGACAGTACCAAAATGCATTAGAGGTAAAGATATTGTAGAGCTGAATGTAGGAATCCTAAAGGTAAATGTCAGAGGGTTTGAATAGGATATGAAATTGATTTACAGAGGGAATAATTGCATGCCAGTGTCAAACACATACCCAGAGAGGCTGTAAAGTTTGTTGAACAAGTACATGCACAGATGAAAATTAAATACCCGACGTGAACAATATTTGATGAGAAAGAACATATAACAAATATTTGATAAAACTAAAAGTAAGCATGTGTACCTAAGTGTGACGTGAGAAAAACGATCTTCCATGGCCAAGTGAAGATGATGACCCAAGGGATGTGAATGTGTATATGGTGGGATCAGGATCTCGTGGTTGAGAATGGATTAGGAAACAGAGGCTTTGGGATCCTGTAACAGAGTGTTGAATTTTGGAAGAAGGGTCTATATATGGCTGGTGGGTCCACAATGCCACCTCATTTGTACCTGTCACTGTTGTTGATCTCATGAAATACCTATGAGGAGATTTTGAGATTGTGATACTATGAGGCTACCAATCTAGGAGTGGTGAGAGACAATTTAGTGGTCCTATCATTCTGCACCTTGTGAAACTTATAGTTTGTAGGTAGGGGATTTATGGAGGGTCGTACAGGAGGTTTTAAGGGCAGTGTCCGACCATTGCACGAAAAAAGGGGGAATACCCGCACATATGTGCATGGGTATAACCTCATTTCATGCACATAATGTGTGGTTTTGCTTGACACAACTATGCATGTGGGAGCGATGGTGGGATAGAAAGGAACACATGAGATGTGTGCCTCTCTGATTGACAATTGTGCATTCATGTGCATTTTTTTCCAGAAAGCTATGAATTAGTGAGCATTTGTATGAAGGATAGGTATGAATATGTGTACAAATATCTAGGGAAAATCTGTGCATTGTGGGAAGGCTAAGGGGTTGTGATTTTTTGATATTTTTATTCTTTTTTATGTATGATGAGGCTGATCAAATGTTTATGTGTGGATGCAGGTGATCAAAAAAGAACATATAACTAGGTAGGTCCACTAGCAAGAGCATGACTTGGATTGGTTATGAGAGGATGCAAGGGAGTAGTTCAGAGTATAGAGACACTTGGCAACCTGTGAGTTTCTCAAGTTCTTTGACTTCCCCTTGATATGATCACAGGAGTTCCTGCATCAGTACTTTATTGGGATGTGGAGCACTAATTTGGGGTTCTTCATTATGAGGGGGGAGCAGATGACATTCTCTGATACATAGGATGTATACTTCTTGACAGGGCTCCCATTCCATGGGATGGCCCTGGTTGTTGATCCCCATCTCCCTGGGGAGGATCAAGTGGAGACCATGGCAGCTTGCCACTGTACTGGGTCGAATCCTATGTCCGGGTCGATCATTCGTATCGAGGCCATTGATGACCTATTGACCAAGTGTATTGGAAATATGGTGGTGAGTATCTATGGAACCTTGAGTACTCAATGGATCACCGGTGGTCAATTAAGGGTGGTGAAGCAGGTCCTATATCGGGAACTGTTTGCATGGGGTGTGTTGATGCACACCAATATGATGGTGCAATTGAACTCGGTTCGACAATATTACTTTGGTGACTTTTATTTTAGGTATGTTATGGTGGCATGATTCTTGGATAGGGTACCTCTGTTGTACCCGAGGATTCTACTAGATCCAACTGGGGGACGAGATTCACGACTAATTCGGTGGGCCCATGTGTTGGCCCAACATGGAGGTGGGGAGGGTGGCCACTATTTCATGGCCACAGTGGCTCGAGTGTGTCACTAGATACCACAAGTTATCCTGATATATACATATGCAGTTATGGACTACAAACAGGACCCAAATATGGTGTTTCTTCCTAGGGAGGACTAGGATTAGCGAGGTACGTGTCGCATTTGTCTATGTTTAATGATTTTGATATATAGAATTTATTATATATTTATATGGATCATGATACTCTATCTGGTTTTGTTTTGAAGATGTTGGACCCCGAGGACTAGATGCAAAGGTATTTAGGGAGCCGACTTGCCAAGTGGTGGCTCGATAGGTGCCTACAAATCCAAGATTTGGATAGAGGTGGTGACGAGATGACACTGGTGTTCGACTAGTGATAGAGCCATAGGGAGATGTCAGGGTCATGCTAGAGTATCTGCACAGATGTTTCAAGTGGGTTCTATAGGGTGTTCCTGAGGGAATATGGTTCCACATATAGAATGAGGAGGTCCTAGACCAGTGCATGGGGGTACCAATAGTGTGGCGTACCCTGATCCATAGAGAAGCAGTTGTAGGGGATGCGATGAATCGTCGACTACGTCCTAGGGATGGAGGGCCTCTAGCTAGTGGGGCACCCCTGGCTGACAGAGGACCTGGGGGTGGATCTCTTGCAGCACCTTAAGTGTCGATTTTGTATATATATGGGTTTATGGCCCCATTTTTGTATAGGGTATTGGATACCCATTTTTTGTACTCACAGCGGTGAGGGTACTCAGGATCCTACGGGTGATTATATATTTTTTGTAAACACCTATGACCATTAATGATATATATATATATATAGATATAGATATATGGATATATTTTGATCATGTGTGTCTTTATGTTTTATTTTTTATGATGTATATTCTATGTGTTTTGACAGATGTGTGGTGTAATGTATATGATGTTGTTTAATGTGATAAATTGCAATCTAATACTAGTTTATCCATGTGATGTTCTACTTGATTAAGTGTTCTTGGAATATGTGTAAATGTGATGGAAACAAAGTTACGATATAGGACTCTAACTTGCAGGCATTTTCGAAAGAGGAAAGGATCGTGAACATGATATACGTTGTTGAGTTGTAGGATGACAAGATGGGAATCTAATAGAACACTAAGGTGATGAATGTGGTGGTGACTCACCTTGGTGAGGAGACCAATGACGACGTCGTATTCGGATTGGTTTTTGGTGTCTGAGCCCAAACATATGCCACTGAAGTGGAGTAGGGTATGTGAGGGGGTATGGAGAGCCCAAGGAACCGAAGTGATATTTTTGGTCCAACGGTTGGCACCGTTGGCGTAATCACCAGTAATGAATGGGTGTAGAAGAGTCGGTGGATCTAGTGCTTTGTTTTCATAAACATTTCATTTTTCCCATTGCCTAACAATGTGGATGCATTCATGAAACAAAGTGGGCCAAAATTTCCCTTCTTGAATGATTTTTTGGGTTGTGGACAGACCTAAGAGGTGACCACCGCGCACGCCACTTTGTAAATTGTTCAAGAGTCTGTCAACTTCATCGATGGTAATACATTTCTGAAGAATGGTTTTGACCCCATGTCGATAGAGAATGTCTCAGATGAGGAGGTATCAATGGACTTGATGAAGAATGCATTGACGAAAATATCGAGAGAGATGAGACCCATACTTCTATGTAAAAAGGTATGCTAGAAGGTTGTTATACCAGGGGTCATCGGAGGGGATGAAGAAGAGGTGTTCATCGAGGAAATCCTCATTGATGGGGGAAGATTTGGAATCCAAGGGAAAGTTCATAATGATTTCAGTGAGGAAAAGAGATTTCTTTCTTTTGGGAGTAGAGAACTCTAGATTATATTCCTGGGGGATAACGAGACATCGAGGAAATTTTCCATTTATTTGTCGTTGACTAAGAAAGTACTGCATGGGGTTGGAATATGCAACAACCTTGGTAGTTCCAAGTACAATATAATGTCGTTGTTTTTGGACTATGAGAACAACTTCTAATGCCAGTCTGTCATCATGATTATACTTAAAGGGTGGCCCTGAAAGGTTTTTACTAATGTAGTAAATGACATGTTGACACCCATCATCCCCTAATTGGATGAGGACTCTTGCTACTGAGATAACTGAGGATGATAAGTAGAGGATGTAATCACGATCATATTCTAGGGGAATAATCAAAGGGGAATTGGATAGGTTAGATATCATGATGAAGTAACCAAAGAAAATCATGTGCATGAGTGGCATAGTCTGGGACAAAGTGATGTAAAAATTTGTATTTTACTTGCAAGCTCTGCAGTTGGCATAAATTGCTAGGTGGAGGAATTTATTTGATAGATTGTAACTTGAGGGGGTCCACAGTGATGCCGTGTTGGGAAATAATGAACCCAAGGAGGTGGATGAAAGTGACACAAAAGACGCACTTGAGGGGTTTCAGGGGGATATGTACTGGCGACATCATTGGAAAACGATGCGTAAGTCATCTAAATGTTGGGTTCTCTTTTTGGATCGAGCAGTGAAGTCATATAAATAAGAAAGGAGTTGAAAGTAATATCATGAAAAACATAGGTCATGGCCTATTGAAATGTAGCACCAACATGTTTTAGTCCAAAAGGCATGACATGATAAGGAAAGGTACGCAAAGGGGTTGTGAAAGCAGTTTTGTATTGATCTGCTTGGTGGATTTGAATTTGATTATAGCCATAGAACCCATCCATAAAGGAAACTGATTCATGGCTGGCACAATCATCAATGATTTGGTCGATGAATGGGGTTGGTAAATTGTCTATGGGAAAATCATGGTGTATATCATGAGAGTCTGTGCAAATGAAAATAGTTCCATGTTTTTTGTTAACAGGGATGAGGTTGGAGACCCATGAAGTGTACGCAATGGGGTAAATGAACTCGATAATGTATAAATTGTCAATTTTTACTTTGATATATATAGATTTGGATGGGTGAAGGGGGAATTTCTTTTGATGAACGGGGGCGATATCCATCCAGGTGTCAATTTGATGCTTGACGATAGAAGGATCAAGGCCAGACATATACATATATGACTAGGAAAAAATGTCATGGTATTCTTGAAAGAGAGATTTATAAGAAATAATTTGTTCAGGGGAGCATCCGGTGCTAATGGTGATTTCTTCTATGATTTCCAATTTAATGGAAATTGCAATTTTGACAGTGGGGGAGATGTTAGCCATGCTTCCATCCTCAAAAGTATTGGGGGCATAGATAGGTTTTTTGGACCAGTCGATATCCATTGAAGGAATAAAATCCTTGGTTTCAATTGCCCATAGGGAGGCTTAGTTAGGAGGGTGAAATGAATCTAGTGAAAGGAAGAGTGCTCGATGATGGAGCGCATTCCAAGAGAAATAAGGGGTAGTCAATTCCTATGGGATATACTCGTCGCAATAGAAAATGAGATAATATAGGAGATCTTGGGAGGTGGTAGGGGGAACTGTCAATGGGTAAATGTTATGGTTCTCAAGTTGTGAGGAATAAGAAGGGGTATCATGTACAGGGTGTGAGGGCCCACTGGAAATAAAGAAAATGTCTTGATATTGTGTATGGTACCTCTTTCACTCAGGGACTAATGATGAAATATAACGAATGTCAATAATGTGAGCCTCCATGGGGAGTGATTGGGAGGACTCTGGACCAGATGTGTGGCATAATACAACTAATGTTTGGCAAAATTGAGGTAGAGTTGGGAAATTATGAGTGTAGTGGCCATATTCTGGACATATGGCACAAGAAAATTTGGTTTGTAACTCTTTATTTCATGTGGTTGAGGACTCTTCCATAACAGTGGATGTACCTGGTAGAGTAGAAAGCAATGGAGTTTCTTTAGGGAGTTGGATAAGATTGCGTAACTCAGGAAGAGTAAGAAATCTATTAGTGGGTATCCCTTCTCTTTTTCATAGTGCACAAGGGGGTTGAGCTCGAGGAAGGAGAAGAGATATGGGCTCATTTTTCCTTCGTCTTCCCCCAGTGGTGCTAGTGTTGCTTCTAGTTAGGGGTGGGCATCATGTGGCAGGAGCCTATATTGGGTTCTCCATAAGTAATCCCTATGTCCGAGGAGGAAGATATGTTGTAGGCACCATTATAGGTGGATAAAGATACCAAACAGGGATGGAAAGAACCATGTTGGTAAGTGCAAGAGTAGCAACTACCTAGAATTATTGTACTCCATGTGAGGAATAGAAAAAGGGAATTAGGGTAATGTCTTGGTGGAATGTCCCCTAAACCAGGATTTTCCCTTGGAGCGGGGGGGGAATCATGGATAATTGTTGAAGTTAGGTTCTTAGGGAACTCCTGAGGTAATAGTTCTTTGACTGGTGAAATTTTGATGTGGGGAGGAGCCTCTGTGAGAGGAGTATTGTCTCTAATATTTGTTCCATTAGAAGACACTACACACACTTGCATTGAAGGATGTAGGATAGGTGTTTCTCCATGATATTCCCCCAACAAGGATGGGTCCTTGAGAATTTTGGGACCCATGTCGATGATGAAAAAATCATATGAGCTAGTATAGACAAGGGGGAGAATGTTATCAATGTTGGTAGAATGATTAGGAGCGTAATGTGTAAGTTGGTCGATGGTGACAATTTTCCCGTTGTGGGGGCACATCATCATTCGAAACATGGAAGAGGCTATCACCTTCATGGAATAAATGTAGCTATGACCAAACATGATATTCTAATCAAGGGGGGAGTCAATAACTTCAATGTGGATGAGGACGGTTTTTCACCAAAGCTCTACAGGGAAATTTTGGAAGATCCCTTCAGGGGATGATGGTCGACCATCATAGGCTCTCAGGGTAATGGAAGAGGGTACTAGTTCAAGTGAACCAAGTTTTTCCATACTACTTTGGGCATGATGCATGTGGATGCACCTTCATCGATGATGCACCGATGAACTGTAATGTTTGAAATATTAACTGGTATCTGAAAAATTACCAGCGCAGGGAGGCATGGCTCTCCTCTATCTAAATCAAAGTTGATGATTCTAGTATCAGTTGGGTTGACTTCCCCCAAGGCAGAAAGTAAGTAATTTCGCTGATATGGACAGGCTTGGAGGAACTCTAATATAGACATGGCTGCAGGAGATTGTGCTAAGTCGTCGACCAGACTGTAATTATAGGATTCCCTAGCATGACTGTTATGTACATTTCATTGTAACGACATACAAGGTATACGAGAGTTTGGTTCAGTGTTAGGGCATGGAATCATCAATGGTTGTCCAACTGTAGATGGATCCACTTCTGAGGTGGTTGGGGTAGATTCAAGGGGAGCACCATATTGATTATCGCATGTTTGCAGAAGAATGTGTAAGGAGGATGTTGCGATCGACCAGATTTCATGGTTGATTGGGACCCAGGTTTTGATACTACCCCATTTGTGGTATAGAGAGGATTATCTCCTATTGGGTATTCATCGTGCCTTGTTTTGGCATAGGCTTTTGTAAAATATTTGGAGGTGGTGGTTGAAAATAATTTTGTGGGGCCTCTTAAGGGGCAGGAAGCACTGGAGCACATTGTGTGTTCATGGAATCTGTTATTTGATTGAATTCAGAAATTTGGGGGAAATTGTGAGTATAATTTCCATACTCACCACATAGAGAGAAAGGGAATTTATTTTTGAGGTTATTGTTCTTGCCTTGTTGTCGTTGATTGTTATTGATTCTCCCTTGGTTTTTTTCGTTTCCTTGGTTTTGGTTGCGCCCGACGAGATGATTTTGTTGGGGTTTATTTTCTCCTAGTCTCAGGTTGTTATTGTTTCAATTTTTTCCTTTATTCTTGGAATCATTCAGATGATGAGAAAAAGTGTAAAGTTGTGGAATGGTAGAGGGTTGAAAAAAGTTAACGATGACATGTAGTTGTCCTGGTGGAGGAGAAACCAATTGTGGAGGACCAGGAAATGGAAAATATGGATTTTTTTTATGGAGACGATCCATATGATGTGTAGGAAGTTGAAGTACTTCCACTACTGCGGGGATTATATGCAGGGTTTGAGTGTGAACTCATACTTGGTTGAGAGACTAGATGCATCATGGGTATCATTAGGCTTCCACCCAATGGTGGAGGGGTAGAAAAAGGACATGATTGTTGGTGAGTGGGAGGAGGGTAATAATACATCCCTTCATATGGTTGTGGATATTTATGTGCACCGTAAGTCAGTGACGGGTGGTTGTAAGGGTTGAGATGGGTCATATAACCAATCAAATCATATGTGGTGTGGGACATCCCAATTTTCTCTTGGCCAAATGGTATGGGTCTAGGTGCATCAGGAAATAATGTGTACAAGTAACCTGATTGAGCATAGATGAGGTCAAACTGTTGGGACTTTAATATGGCTTCCTCTTCTAACTGAGGAAATGTGGATGCTACATCCTTCTAAATAACAGATAAGAGTGATTTGAGAAACCAATCAAGACGTTGTTCTTTGGTAGTTTTGTCTTTACAAACACTATGTTGCCGACACCATTAATGGATGTGGTTAACTATATGGATAGCCATGGTTTGTTTGAACTCAGAGAGAATTTATAAGCTAGTATAATGATGAACTGGAAGTTATAAAAAGGACAAAAGGCCTTGGCTAAAGATTCAAGGGTCACATGCAACCCTGATTTCTCGTCCACATACCATTTGGCTGATAAGCCCGTGAGAGTTCTTTGAAATAATCGTAAGCATATAGAATCATCCATGATGTTGTTTGAACATAACCATAAGTGGAAGGTCATAACATGGTTGGTGAGATATTCCCTCGATTTTCCTTCAAACTTCGAAATATCTGAAGGTAATTTTGTAGGCATATTGGGCCATGTGGGATTATGTAAAATGGGATCATTCGTGAGTTTGATCAAATAAGGAATGTTGAGGTATGCCAAGTATGGAATATGGATATTTGGTGGAGGATCAGTTCTAGCCATTGTGTGAGTAGATAATGAACCTATCCCTTGAGAGGGATTTGGTGGGCTTGTACTTCTCCCTTGAGAACAAGTTTGACCCTCGCCTCCTTGTGAAGGAGAACTAATAGATGGATGACCTTGGGTATTTGACCCAAGGAAAGTGGAACTAGGTAAAGTTGATCCTAAAATCGTAGCACTCACTGGGGTGTGAGATGGTTGAGCCGGTGAGTTGGAAATACTAGGGGATCCTCCTAGAATAGGGGGGGAATTATTCAAGAGTCTAGAACAATGAGGATTTTGTGGTTCCCCTATGGTTTCTGATTAGTAAAGTGAACATTGTGTGAAAATGGTGACAAGAGAGAAATAAATGAACAAGATATTTGTATATTCTTGACCTTCAAAAAATAATATAACTCACAATTGCATGTAATCAAATGAAAATCATACATAAATAAACTATAAATAAACAAGCATGTGGATAGGTGGATTTTGTCTGTGTGGGGGAACAAATAAAACAAATGATCGTGTCCTAAAATACTTATCGTCCTTCCTCTCAATTCAACATTGAACCTTCCAATAACACTCAACAGTGGGGTTTGAAGCCACTAGAAAAGGAACTAGAGAAGGTTCAAGTAATTAGTTATAATGAGGGGTAGAGGGTGCATATCCTTAAAGAGATGGCAATATCTCCCAATAGCCACAAAAATATGATCAAGGTGCGATTGCAAGCCACAACTGCCAATTGGGTGGATATACTATGTTTGGCCACTAAGTACCTTGGTCAAAGTGCGACATTTAAATTTTCAGCCTCAGAAATGGGTCACGGGATGGATTCCCTGACAAGATTTGGGTGACTTAAGGAGGGATGCGTAGAACAACTGGACCTCAGCCTTCAACCCTTCATGAGTATCTCCCTACCTTATGGTGTAGGAACACTTGAATTGGAGGATTTGAAAATTTCCCTGTTCACAACTTCTATTGTTTAAAAATGTGAGAACCTGAGAATGAGGGGTTTTTTGGATGCCTACCCCTCAAATCGTACATAGACTAAAAACTTTCTTTTGGCGCCTCCTGTGGACAAAAATTTAGTGCGTTTTTAGAAATTTTTTAGATGTGGTGGGATGATACAATGGGGTCATGGACCAATCTTGTTTGAATTAATTGGTGTGTATAATTTCCAAAGAAGTAGATGGATGTTTAAGAATTCCTTTGAAGAAATCCTACTTTGACCTCCACTATTCTAATAGAAATTATATTTTTGAGGGGTGGCTTTCTGTGCAAGGAAGGGAAAACTACGCAAATATTTTAATAAGTTAAGTGTGAGATTGCAACATGTGGACTTCATGTGGTCCTTACAAATCTTCTTACCTATCTTACTATGTGACTTCGACACAGCCTTGCAAAATATTTAAAGCCCTAAAGAACAAGAAATGTGGACATACGGATCCTTACAAATCCTTTCAACTCCCTAAAACGTTCTCTATACTAAGAAAGATTTGAAACTATCCTAGAATTGTATACACGTGGGCATGTATAGGCCCTTACAAATCTTTAAGATGATTTCCAAAGACTAAGAGGAACCCTAGGGGGTTTTTTTCCTCTCCTAAATGATTTGTTAAGGGAGATGAAATGTCGTTTCAACTACCCTTTTGATTCCCAATATCATACTAGGGTGCAGGGGAAGAACATACTTGAGGGTTAAAATTAATTTCTAGTCCCAATTTAAGTGATCTTGTATGAAAAACAATAACTTTCACTTAAAATTTTAAAAACCAAATGATCAATCAATGTGGAAACAAATAAAAATAGGAGAATAGTGATTCCTTTTACCCCTATGTTCCTATGTTATATAACCTTTGTTATGATAAATGACTCTAAGTGGAGTGTAGTTTCCTTACAAAGTGCATGAAAAAAAAATATGAAGGCTAGGGGACCTCAAACCATTCATTAAAAGCATTACAATTTGAAAAAAATTGACCTATGTGTGGGTTATAGTTCTGACAAGGACGTAGAGCGTGAATATCACATAGAGTAATGAATCTTGTTTTTTTCACAGTGCACCAAGTGAAAGTCTATGGGCCTTGAAAGCTGCACAATTCTTGTCAAGCATTGAGGAAGAAATTTCCAAGTGAAATACTCCTTACTCGGCTTTGGATTTTGACTTTCACAGGTTGGGCTAGGCTAGTTTTGGTACCTTCACGTCAAAACAATCAAAATGAAGTTCTCTCAAGACTTAAATAGGGAGGAATTTGATATTGATCCCCAATATGGTCGTCAATCTATTGTGTTGGTTTTCTCACTCAGGTGAGAAAAAACACAATGCTTGCATGCTTAGTTAATCCAACTAAAAAATACAGAAGTTTGTGAGTTGATTAGAGGAAAAAAATACACATGAAAACAATTAAATACAATTAAAAACAACTAATAAATAAATTTTAGAGAAGTTGGAGAAACTAGAACCATGAAAATGAAAAAATGACCAAAACATATAGCTACCAATGGATCAATAGATCGATAGGCTAAACACCATAAAGAAAGGAAGGGACTTATGAGTGGCCTCTTCCTCCTTGGGAGGGATCTTCAGTTCCCTAATTGAGAGATATTATCTTCATACAATGGAATAAATGACAAATGATGAATAAAATACAATGCCTATTCCATCAAGAGGTGAGTGGAACGACCTATTGCAATGGTGCTTGAAGGCTTCAAAGAGAAAAGAGGATTCTCAAAGAAGAATTCTTGCAACATAAAAATACCTTGAAGTTTTTATTTTCTTATCCCACCCATTGCACATATTTATATCATCCATTCATGGAAAGATATAATTGGTTCATAGTGTGAACAAGAGTCCTTTCAGGGCACCATCTAGCTCTCGACTAGTCTCCAACCTAGAATTCGCTCATAAATGAGTGTCCAATCGTGTTGGGAGTCAGACTAGAAGTGGTTGAGG
This sequence comes from Picea engelmannii, assembly GCA_009831015.1. Classification (NCBI taxonomy): domain Eukaryota; kingdom Viridiplantae; phylum Streptophyta; class Pinopsida; order Pinales; family Pinaceae; genus Picea; species Picea engelmannii. The sequence goes on along the minus strand of ML800459.1, from coordinate 84,551 downwards.
AGCCAAAAAGATCCATAAATTCATCTTTCATAGAATTGCATATCCTTTCTTGTATACAGTCGCACATTTTTCGCACAGTGTGCATTGAGGCATGCACTAGCCTGCGCATTATGCACACTATGCACGCGCTTACTTTGTTGAATTTGCGCACTTTGATTTTTGACCCAAGTATATAGTTTTTTTCCTTTTGGATAGATTTTGGTGTTTTAGGTGGACTAATTGCTACTGGCCTTGATGTTTTTCTTCAACCATTGTGTGCAACGTTGCATATTATTTTTCAGTGATAACAATGTGCATCATGAGAGAATCTTTGAAAATGGGCAATATTGTTTTCACTTCGAGTTTTCACCTTCATTATTGGATGGAGAAATTCAATCTAGGAAAGGAATTTTTAACCTATTCCCCAATTAGGATTCAAATTTACTTGTTGTTTCATGAGTATTGGGATGAAGAGATTCTTGTTGGAATTGGAAATGCTCTCAGTATATATGTCAAAATAGTTAAAGAAGCCAAGATAGAATGATACACACAATTTTCAAGAATTTTCATCTACATGAACATTTCGATTCCCATCCCCGAATCCATTTTTTTTGGTTACTAGGAATCATATTGGATATGAGACCTTGACTATGAGTTATTTCACTTTTTTTTCTCATCGCAAGCATGGCCATATATTTAAATATTTCTCTTTACTCAATCCTCACAAACCATCCATACTTGATTCTAAGAAAGATGAAGACGGTTTCATCAAAATTGTCAATAGGTGCAGATCTTATCGTAAAGCCATTCAATCTAGTCCAACAAAATTTCCCTCCACCAAGAATAGTTATGAAATATTTTGATCCATTTTTAGAACCCCAACCATGAAAATCTCCATGATCCCTCCTTTAGTGGCCCAAAATTGCGAAAATCCTATGATTCTCCCACAAACCCTGAGGATACCAAGAGACCTAAAACATCATATTCCCTTAGAGAGATGCCACCTATGGAAGATGTGATCGTGAACCAAGAGAAATAAGATGGCATAGAAACTTATATGTATTATATGGAGCTCAAAGGTATTGATTTGTATTTCATTGTAGATGCATGTCAAATATAGGACATGAAATCAATCTCATTGGAACATATCCAAAGGGTGCATCATTCACTTCATAAAAGTACAAATAAATTCACTTTATTTAATCCTTTGCAGGATAACTCCTTTAGTTTTGGAGTGTAGGCCAACAAGATGAAGAAACCTAAAAATAACCCTAGAGATAACAAGCGCAGTGGTAGGAAGTCGAACTTGCAATTGGTCTGGGAAATAGGGAATATCTTGGAAAACTTGAGTTAGAATGTATTAATAGAATGTATTGATAATAGAGTCTTATCAACCCTCTCCTTCTTATAGTTTTCAATGAAAGTATTTTCTTGGAACATGTTAGCACTCTGTAATTTTTTTCGGGCTGAATAGACAAACAACAGAGGTAACTGTTTCAACCAACTTTAGAGTTGAGGCACTAGGCTTCTCAACTCAGAGAGGGCTCTCTCATGTCACTAGGTATATATATGGGAATCAGTGGCTAGTTTTGTTTTGTTTGGGGGTGTTTATAAAGTTTCTAGCAAGGAAGGAGAGGAAGACTTTGGGCCATGGAGTCGGAAATAAATAATACATGGTCAAACCTGGGGACTATTTAGAGGAGAAAGGATAAATCATGGAGTGATTCCGAGTTTATGTGAAAATTTTGGATGGCGTCCGAAGAAAAAGAAACACATGACTATATTGGAGCATTATATAAATGAAATCAGATATAGTTCGGAAAGAAACAAACATGATCTAAATTATTAAGTTAAGATCATCAAATGATGAATTCTCGACCTTTAATCCTTTAATTTAGACAAGAAGAAATGTGAATAAAATCTAAGCTCACAGGAAACACATACTATGAAAAGAGACAAGACTCATATCATTGCCAGTTAGAATCTTATCATAAATAGTCTAAAATCTTCCTCTGCATTTATATATTCATAATAACCCCAAAATTTACGAAGATCTTCTTGCACATAGGGGAGGCTCCCCCCCCCTCTTTTTTTTATTCTCTTAGATTATATATACAGAGAATATTTCTTTGTGGAATAAAAAACGTTCAGACTTCTGGTCGTTCTAGGATTAGAGGTCAGTTACAAACAAGAAATGATTTGTAGTAACTGTTACCCTTCTTTAGAGAGACCGTTAGAAACAGGTTCATCATATTTAGATGCCAACTATCCAAAACTTGTTGGGAGGTACTTGAGAATTTATTTTAACTTAGTGATCCCATCCTTTAGAGTATCCAACTAGACTGGTTGATTCTCTCCAACACTTTCAGTTGTTTCGACTATGACCTCTTTCTTTTGTCTTTTGGTCTGTTTCTTTTTTACAGCTCACATGTTGATGACCAGATCTTTTATAATGGGATTAAGCCTGAATTCCAATCTGAAATCTATAACAGGTTCCGTATGGAACTTTGTTTCCAATATACGTGAAATTACCCATTCTTTACTGCTCATAGGTAATCGTTCCACATTGCCTGAATAATCGGTTTCACTGGACATAGCTTGGACCATGTATCCTAGTTTCATAAACACCAAAACATTCTTACAGAGATCAAAGATTTTAGAAATTTGGAAATTACTTAGCTCACAGATAAAAATAATGCCTTCATACTTGGGTAATTATAGAGTTCCAATCATGAGACATTGACATATTCACTTACAGGTACATTGATTTACCATGCTTGACCAATCCATTTCAAATGATTATAATTAGGGTTATTAAAATGGCGGTGTTCACCTAACATTATACGGTTGTGAAGTACCGAACGAGTGAGATAGAGTGATTTCAACCAATCGCCACCAACACCCCATGAGTGTTTGATTTGACATATATGAACATGTGATATCGGGGTTTGGGTGAAACTAGTTTCAGGCAACCCGCCTTTCGCCCCGAAGTACATATGGAGGTGACGCATGTCCATCTTGGAAACCACAATGGTTTCCCCGGTTCACCTGTATATAGTTAAGTCCTGTGAAAATTTGTCGCCCGGTATGGGCTCTAGCCATTGATCTGGGTTGTTTTACAATCAATGGTCCATAGAGATTTACCATTTTGTGCCTCCTCTATACTTTTGTTTATGCCTCTAGGCATGTTCTGGTTCTCTAAATTATCAATTTTCTAGACAATCAAGCTCCCATGACCATGTATCTTTTGCTAACTTCCTGAGACCCGGATCTTGTCAAAAAAAAATTGTTACGATGACAACATAGGCTCCAATTGGGGATGCTATCCTCCCTATGAGGTAGCAAAGAAATTGTATACTTGGTGCCTGGTCCCTTGGGCTTATCCCAACATGTGCATGGGCCCTATTTCTACCTTCTCACTGGTATCTGCTACAGTCCAAACTTTGCACGCCATTCTCAACTGAAAGCTGGATATACCACTAAAAATTGATTGTACACAATACTGGAAACAAAAACTGAAAGTGTTTGTCTAACAAAATTATTCACACACTCCTATCTACTCTAACTAGTTAAATGAGCCATTAATCAAGTGAAATCAAAATGCCAATGAAACCAAGTGAGCATTTTATCCACTATCCTTTTATCTTGCACAAACTTGCTCCAAATCATGTTGACTGATATTTCATTTAAAAATTCATCCATGATTTTCAAAAAAGTAAAAACATTTGGACTATTTGTTTCTTTTAATAGGATTCTGAATGGATCTTTCATAATATGCATAAAATAATAAGCATGTGTCACTCCTTCCACTGCATCTTTGTTTTTGGGTGATTCAACTTGTTGACTTCTAAAAAATTGACAGAGTTGTTGAGAATTTCGGTAGCAAAGATTTCCTAAATCATAAAGCAACCAAGGTTGGAAAGCATCATCTGGTGTGAAAATATTCATATCTGGTACAGACATTGATTCATTAAAATTCACCATTATTGGTAGATTCCAATCGTAAACCCTTCTCATATAATGAGTCTTGAGATCATGAATCACATGAGAGAACGGTTTCTTTTCAGGACTCAAGATAGAATAACAAGATTCATCCGCAAGGGTTGGCTTGTTGTTTGGAGTTTTCATGGGTGAAGCTCCAAAATCTCCATCCATATCCAAGCTATTCAGAAATAGGGTCATTACGTCATTTTCAGAGGAAGATAGAAAACCTTGAAATACCTTGTTTTGTGGGCAATATTGTTGAACATCTGCATTAGTTCCAGGACAAAGAAAAAAGACTCTTGATAAAAAATTCTTGATCGATTTCTTCCTTAATTTGATGATTAAGCTCTATTTGAAATTTAGGATTCAAATACCCTTCCGAGAGATGATCATGCAATGCATGTGAGATCAGTCAATTTTCTTTACTGATGACAACCTTTTCATGTGAAACAATACTATTGTGGATATAATCATAAGTCCCTATCCTTTCTGAAATTTTATAATTTTCTCTTAACCATTCAAAGGAAGAAAAACATAAGGGAAGAGAGTTTTCACCAGTAAGCCCGATGCTTTCATCACTTTCGACTTCATGACTGGGTATTTTATGATTTGAAACACCATTTTGTTTCAATAATTCAATTGATGAAAAACATAATGGCAAGGTTTTTCCACCTGACTCAAAACCTTCTTCATTCTTCTCAGTATTATCATAGGTACATTTTTCAATCTTTTTGGGATTTTGGATATGCTCACCTTTGGCCTTTTCCTGGACTAATGACTGGATTTTTGAATCTACAAAGTTTTCTTTATAAAAAAGAACCGGGTTATAAAGCATTCGAGAAGAGTGTTCCAATGTCTCGTCAATCTATTTTTTTGGTTCAGTGTGACTTTGCAATGGCACAAATTTGCTTACCTCAACAATAATACGAGAATTTTCTTTCAACAATTTGAAAGTAGTGAAGCATAGAGGTAGAGAGTTTTCTTCCATTGAATTGATTTCCTTCTCCTCATGGTACTATTGAAGAAGAGAGTCTTCAATATCACTATCATATTTTTGTCTGTCATATATAGGCGAATCAACATCACATGCAATTTCGTCCAATAAGAACAGACCTGGAAAATTTATTTGTTCTTCAAAAAACTGTTTTTCAAATGGATCTTCTTGACAGTCTACAAAATGAATAGCTTCCTTCTTATCATGAGGTGGTTTAGAGGATGGAGAAGAACTTTTCTTTTAACAAATGTAGTGTGATTTTTAACATGATCAAACACATTTGACACTTCAAGAGGGTTTATGATATTACCCATTCTGTGCCTAAAATTCCAATCGACTCTTTCCTGTTCATATTCAATTTTATTTTCTTTATAATTTAACTCCTCATTTTTTATTTGTTTACATGTTTGGATGTTGTGTTGAATATCTTTAGGATCATCAAACATTTGATGTAAGGACTTGGGTCTCCTTTCCATCAGGAGGAAAGACAAATCTAGATGAAGAGTTGTCGTATAATGGAACATGGAAGTTGCTTCAGTGGGTTGAATTTCTTCAAGCAATTTGTAATAAATACTTGAAAACATTCTACCATACATAGATATAGCTTTGTCTTTCTTCCATTTCAATGCATATAACTCTTGAATTTGTAGCTCTAAAGATCTCTTCTTGCCCCAAAACTTCAAGAAAAGTTTCTTCAATTCCTCCCATGAGCTATTTGTATCTGGTCGTAAGTGTCTAAACTAGTCTTTGGTGTTCCATTTCAAGGATTCAGAGAAGTCTCTCATGCAAACATCATCATGGTCAATATCAAATAAATCTATGAAATGCTCAAACCCTTGGATGTGCTTTTCAGTTGAGATGACAATAGTTTCTCCATCAAACATAGGTAGATACTCATGAGGATTTGGAGGGAAATCATGGATGACTTTGGGTAGCTTCAAGGGTATGAATCTAAGTTGGGCTTTGGAGTATGTAGAAATAGGGGAAGAGGCATCAACCTTGGCTTTATGGGGTTTACCGACTTGATCGTGGTCATCACATGGCCTAGTTGTAAAAATCTTATCGAGATCATTGGTATGGTGGGGGTATGTATGTGAAATTTTAAGAGAAGGATGAATGATTGAAATTTTTTCTTGATCACCATTAGAATTCAACAGGTAAATAATTTTTTTTTTGGCATGTTCAAGGAGAAAGAAGAGGAAACTTATAACAAACAACTGAATGGCCTGGAAAAATTTCAATTTTAAGTACCTGTTTTCTTCCATAATGTCTTCACGTACCCCTGTCAAGGGATTTCATTTCGCGGTGTGATATTTGAATTACATTTGAAACTTGAGTGGAGTCGCCAATAATGTGTTGGAAGCCAAATTCCGCATGAGAGTGGAGTCTCCATAGAAAATTCAAATTTCTAGATTCTTCTACCAGTGGAATCACCCTCGAACTGATTTTTGATGTGTGGTGTCGCTAGAGCAGGAATATAGCCAATATGTGCCTAAGTATCTTCTTATCTCAGACCTTAGAACTCAACCATGTAGTTCTTCCCAGGGAAAAATTCTCAATTTCGTCCTCGGCAAGGGCGCCAAAATGTTAGCACTCTGTAAATTTTGTTGGGCTGAATAGACAAATGAAAAAGATAATTGTTTCAACCAACTTTAGAGCTGAGGCACTAACCTGCTCAACTCAGAGAGGGATCTCTCATGTCACTGGGTATATATATGGGAATTGTTTTGTTTGGGGTTATTTATAATGTTGCTACCAAGGAAGGAGAGGAACACTTTGGGCCATGGATTCAGAAATAAATAATACATGGTCACACCTGGGGAATATTTAGAGGAGAAAGGATAAATCAGTGAGTGAGTCTGAGTTTATGTGAAAAATTTGGATGGAGTCGGAAGAAAAAGAAACACATGACTACATCGGAGCATTATAGAAATGAAATCGGACATAGTTTGGAAAGAAACAAACATGATCTAAATTATTGAGCCAAAAGCATCGAATGATGAATTTTGCACCTTTAATACTTTAATTTATACAAGAAGAAATCCAAATAAAATATAAGCTCAAAGGAAACACATACTATGAAAAGAGACAAGACTCATATCACTGCCAGTTAGAATCTTTTCATAAATAGTCTAAAATTTTCCTCTGCATTTATATATTCATAATAGCCCCAAAATTTACAAATCTCTTCCTTCACATAGGGCAGGCTCGCCCCCCTCTTTTTTTTATTCTCTTAGATAATATATATACAGAGAATATTTCTTTGTGGAATACAAAACGTCCAGACTTCTCGTCGTTCTAATATTAGAGGTCAGTTACAAACAAGAAATGATTTACAATAATCATTACCCTTCTTTAGAGAGACCGTTAGAAACAGGTTCATCATATTTAGATGCCAATTGTCCAAAAATTGTTGGGAGATACTTGAGAATTTATTTTAACTTAGAGATCTCATCCTTTAGAGTATCCAACCAAACCGATTGACTCTCTCCAACAATTTCTTCCATTTCGACTATGACCTCTTTCTTTTGTCTTTTGGTTCATTTATTTTTTACAGCTCGCCTGTTGATGACCAAATCTTTCATAATGGGATTAAGCCTGACTTATAATCCAGAATCTATAACAGGTTTTGTATGGAACTTTGTCGCCAATATACATGAAATTGTTCATTCTTTATTACTCATAGGTAAACTTCCCATGTTGCCTGAATAACTGGTTTCGCTGGACGTAGCTTGTTCCATGTATCCTAGTTTCATAAACACCAGAACGTTCTTACCGAGATCAGAGAGTTTAGAAATTTGGAAATTAATTCGCTCAAGAATAAAAATAATGCCTTCATACTTGGGTAATTACAGAGTTCCAATCATGAGACGCTGACAGATTCACTGATAGGTACATTGATTTACCATGCTTGACCAATCCATTTCAAATGATTAGCATTAGAGTTCATTAAATGGAGGCATTCACCTAAAACTATATGGTTGTGAAGTATCGAAGGAGTGAGATAAAGTGATTTCGAACAACCTCCACCAACACCCCACGAGTGTTTGATTTGATGTATATGAACACATGATATCGAGGTTTTGATGAAAGTGGTTTAAGGAAACCCGCCTTTCGCCCCGACGTACCTCTCAAGGCAACGCACATCCATATTGGAAACCACAATGGTTTCCCCGGTCAGCCTCTATATAGTTAAGTCCCATGAAAATGTTTCGCTCGATATGGGCTCCAGCCATTGATCTAGGTCATTTTACAATCAACGGTTCATAGAGATTTACATTTTTTATGCCTCCGCTATACTTGTCTTTATGTCGCTAGGATGTTCTGGTTCTCTAAATTATCAATTTTCCATACTATCAAGCTCCGAAAACGATGTAGCTTTTGCTAACTTCCTGAGACCCGGATCTTGTCAAAAAAAAAATGTTACGGTAACAACAGAACATATGGGACATTAGTGGTAAGAGAAAGAAAATACTCATTACAGAATAAGATAAAATCGAAAAACCTGATATTTTTCTCTAACAAGAAGGAAAACATTGTATCTCTTATTTGAACACCATTATTCCAAGTATTTAGAATACAGGACAATATATAGTTGTAGTCACCAAAGGAGACATGGGACGGATAGTTATTCTTTGAAACCCATCCACAGTAATCTTGGAAAAAAAAAGTCTACTACAAGAATCCAAATGTCTAAATTCATGCCAATAGGTTTGGACACTTTAGGTTTCATCATAAATGTTTGTGGACTGTAGTAGATGAATAAAAAATATGAATTCCTATATTTCCTTAAAACATTAGGTGGATTAATTCAATCTCATTTCTTGATATTAAGAGGATATTTTCATTTCATCTCCTCCTTGGCTAAAAATAAAGGAGTAATCAAAACGTCAGATCTAGACATTGATGCTTTCAATTATTTCATTCATGATCTCGGACTAATTGACATTGATACCATAAATTCTCTCTTTACCTATAACAACACAATAGGTCGCACTTGAAAAGTAGCTTGTTGGATCGAAAAATTCCTTACCTCAAATTCTCTCATGCCTTCAAGGATTTAGATGGAGGTAATTGAGGCAAGTATCCTTTGAGTTGTTGGTTTTGATCATTCGCCCATGTTTATCATCCTTGATGTCCAAAATGTTCCTTGGAAATAACCTTTCATATTCAAAACGTTCTTGCCATCTTATTTCTGTTGACATAATAAATTTCAAAAGTGTTTCTTTAAAGCTTATATTGCATAGGGCACTCTAATCTACCTCTCCCAACATTGTCTCAAATTTCTAAATATCCACCTCAAGTCTTGGAAAAAAAAGGTCTTTGGTAATGTTTTCAAGCTAGGAAGCATTTGGAATAAAAAATTACATACCTGCATCAACAAGAAATACTACATGGATGGACTGAGGATCTCTCTAATTAAGAAAATAAAGTCATTAATCAACTAGAGGAAAGGCGTTATCGGGAACAAATACTATGTAAGTAGAAATATAGAGTTCATTGGCTCAAAGAGGGGGAATACAACAATTGTTTTTTCCATAGATAAAGATTGAGCATGATCTAGTATCCTTCTTTACCATATTGTTAATGGAACCCCAACCCATCAAATATGATGATATCATTTATATTATGCACCACATCCTCAAACTTCTCACTCTTGAGCACAATGGATTATTTTTTCACCCAATATCATTGAAAGAGGTGGAAGAAGAAATCATGAGTATGTCCCTTGTACACTTGTCAGGACTGGATGGTTTCAAATCTAATTTTTTTCATTACTACTGGCCAATTTTCAAATGAAATGTCTAAGGTTTTGTTCCATAATCTCAAAGAATTTCATGAATCCTTGATACTCTTAGTCATAAATTAATTTCCTCGATTCCTAAGGAAGTACAGGCAACCATACCTTTCCAATTTTGGTTGATTTTCTTATGTAATTTTATTTACAAGTGTTAGAATATAATGGATGTTCTCATTTTACCATTGACAATATTTATATTGTCATCCAACCATAGGTCAAAGCCACCCTCCTAGCACCTTAACCTAGACAGATAATCACTTTGGAAGCAAACCCTAGGCTAGATATCCAAACAAAGGGCAGTGCACCTTTCCCCAAGGATAGTGCACCAACAAGAGATGATCAGATAGTCCAAACCCTAGCCAAGAGATATTCCAAGCCAAAACATAACTGTTAGCTGTGGCAACTGCACCGACAGCTCTCCTCAAACATGAGCACAAAACTGAGCACTGTAGTGTGCACAACTTCTTGCTATGCAATTATGAGACTGCCTGCCAGAATGAGAACTGGCCTCTTGTATTTATACAAATTTTGGCTAACTGCCTGGGCCGACTTCTCATTTTGGGTATCTATATGTCAAGTATATATTATTGTTTATGGACGACTTCTTCTCTTGGAGGATAATAACCTAATAAAAATTATCTTCTTGAGCCGACAGGCCTTCTAGGGTTATTAGCCAACTCATTATGGTTTCTTCTTGCTTCCCAGAGTATTCTATCCTCGTGAGGTTTACAAGTGGAGGTAAATACCTCCCGCATCTACCATAATATAAACACTCCCTCCTAGCTAGGGAGGTATTATAGGTAATGGTCTTGAGCACAAAAACATATGATTCACCTGGTAGAATGAACATAGTTGTATAGACTAGATCATGACTAGATCATGAGCACCATCATCATCATCAGTGTCATCGGCTACATCATCTCTTGAAACCATACTCTATCTGAGTAATCAGACATGATTCTCACTCCACAGAGTGACACAAGAGCCATTCTTCTAATCTAGAAGACTTTCCGTCTGGGAAATCTCTGTCCTTTGATTATCCATCTAACTGATAATCATTTCCAATATTGTTGATAGTCTTCGAGGCAATCGAAACAAAATAGAACACAACTGTGTCTATCGATAGTGGTACATAACTACAATCCAGTGGTACACTACCACACAAGTACTTTATCAACAATGTATAGTCACGAACAGTGGAACACATCCACCACAGTAGTATACATCTATTGTCATATAATCTTCATAAAATCATCTGATATCAACCTGCACCGAAACAATTTTGTGATATAATATGAATCATTTGGGCCAATGCTTCACTCACATCTGTGAGATATGAAAGAATATCTTCCCTCATAGTAGAACAATGAGATATATGGACTATTCTTCTCAATAAAGGAAGAATAATTGTCTTGTCTTCTGAACCTGGAGCATTCCCCACCCTGGGCCATTCTTCCTTCACTAATCAAAGTGCACCCTGGAGAGAATGTATAAACTCTAAGAAAGTTATGTCCCTGATTTTGAGCCTGGACCATTCCCCACCATGGGCCATTTCTCCTACACTAATCAAATTGCACCCTAGAGAGAATGTATAAACCCTAAGGAATGACTATCCAGACCATTTCCTTTGTTAACCAGAAGAGGAAAATATTGTCTTGTACCAACCTCCAAAATAGATCATTACTCATGTTAACCACAATGACAAATCGTTGTCCAGCAAGGTAGGCTAGTCTTCTTGAGTAACCCTCAAGAACAGAGACTTCCCTAGACCACTCCCCATGTTAACCACAATGGGAAGTCTATATCTATGATACATCAACAATATGGACCATTTCCCATGTTAACCACAATGAGAAATTGTTGTCCGTCAGAAATCTCAATCCACCTTCCGAAATGAAAAGGAAACTGTTCATCCTAGACCATGTTTCAAACTGAAAAATGAATATCCATAAGTCAATACATATCAGTGCTCCCTCCCAACCTAGGAATCATCTCTTCTTTTTTCAATAAGGAAGTAGTCTCCATGAGCTCCATATTGAGTACACAAAATCCTTTATCTTGGACATAAGCTTTATCAACATGTTTGTTTATCTGCTCTTTTATGGAGATATGTATTGGAGAACCTCTTTATCCCTTCTAAACTTCATCATGGATAATTTAATGCTTGATTTCAAATGTACTTCATTCTCAAGCACTGGTCTTCTTTGAAGGCTTCATGTAGCTCTGATCAATAAAATGTATCATTGTTGGGAAATTGGAACATATCCATGTGGCACTTCTTGTTTCATCATGAGATTTGATCTTCTGAGTAATCATCTTGATACAATATCTTGTTATAGGAAATATTTTCCACACTTTTGTTGTGCACTGGAGGTTCTCCACCAAGTTATTTTCTTCCATCTTCATACAAGGGTCTCTTTCTAGTATGCCTCAAATTCTTGAGGTTGCTCTTCATATGTTCTTTGTTCAATTTCTCTGGAGAACACTCTTTGCATTCCTCTGATGTAGAACTCCAACCCATGGATATTGCAGATGATATAAAGACTCATGTATAGGTATGTCTGGCTTAATGGAACAAGTAATCATCATAGTCTTCTCCCTCAATATGGGAGAACCTCTAGTCTTCGATCTCACAATGCTTTCATTCATAAGTCTTTCATACATTGTTCTTCATGAAAACTTTCAGTTCCTCTACTTGATTTTTTTTAGTGAGTTCAAATCAGGCTGGTAATCTTATGATTCTCGATACAATGACTAGTTGTTCAGGATTCTCTTCTTTCTTGGAATCTTCATGTTCTTTCTTATGTTTTTCTTTAGCTCTTGGGTCCATGGATTTTCTTATCGATTCCATGACCTAAGAATTCCATTTATTTATTTCATCATAGGATCATGGATGTGAATGGACAACCATGGATATTTTAAGGCTTCTCTTTGAAGAAGTCTTATTCTAAGTTTGAACTGAACATGTACTGCCTTTCATGGATGCTACCATGGATATATACTTCATCATATTCAATGGATCATAGGATTATCTCCCTCGGAATCCTTGCTTCATGCATGCTCTTCTCTTTGGTGATGTATAATCGGCTCCCTCCATCTGGGAGAGTCCACGCTTCTGTCTCCATCCTTGTTGTCTACTGCAATATATAATTTCCTCTCTCTGTGTGACAGAGTCCACGCTTCTGTCTTTTTGTCTTCCACAAAAACGTCATAAGTATTTCTCCAATTTCCTCTTGATTGTTGACTTCTTTCTATCTTTTATTCTTCTAAGTCTCTTCATGATGGATTTGTCTTATCTTTCAATAGCTTTCACATGATTTGTTTAACGTATTTCATCCTTTCATGTGTATTATCTAATGATATTCATCCTTATCTTGTTGTTCTTCCATAGGTATAGTTCCTCTTGGAATACATTATCTTCCAGGAGATAGATATAAAAGATATGTACACAGACGATGCAAACAAGATATGCACAAGAAATATGAAGAGTATTGTTACCTTAAGAAGAAGAAGTCTCTTTCATCATGCTTAGTCTTCTTTGTAGTTTCCTATTCTTTGGCAACTGATGCTTCATGTTTCTCCTTTATTTTTTTTAACTCAGGACAATGATTCTTGTAGTGAATATACTTTCGACAGTTGAAGCATTGTATTTCTGAAATGTCTTTCTCTTGATTTGGCTTCCTCCTTGAGCCAAACTTCCTTTTGTTCCTGAAATTCTTGATTCTTGCTTTGAAGCCCTGATCATCGTACTTCTTTTGGGGCTTCTCTTTTGCATTGATCCTGGATTCTTCTTGAGCACATCAATTCCAAATTTCTTCAAATGTAGGATACTCCTTTCTTGTGTTCATGCTTGCGGAAAATGCATCCCACGTATTGGAAAGACCATTGAGTACTCTGTTTACCAATTCCTACTCTGAAATGATCTCTTCAATATCTTGTAATTGATCTCTTAACTAGGATATCCTCACAAAGTATGATGTTATGCTGTCCTCATCATTCATATTCATGTCACAAAGTCCATTCTTCAGACTCATAACTTGTCCAATGTTTCCGACTGAGAAGAGATTTGTTAGAGGCTCCATATAACTTGTTCTCCGACTTTATAGAATAATTCATGGCTTCTTTGACTTGGTCAAACTCTAGATTTGACCACAAACTCAAGCTTGACGTCTTGGCTTGCTGAGAGTACCAGGAGATGTGCTAGGCTAGGGTGCATTGATCTGTCTCGAGATAAGGTCAATCTCTTCAATAGAGGTGTCTCAATGAGAGGATTGAATTTTCTTCAACTGCACCTACTAGTAACCTTAGCGGCAGTGCTTCAACGAGCTTAATATCCTTCTAGCTATGTTTCCTTCTAGAGGTTAGACTGACTGAAGGAGGTGTGGGCCCACAAACTATTATAATATAATGGATGTGCTTGTTTTACCATTGAAAATATCTCTATTGTCACCCAACCATAGGTTGAAGCCACCCTCCAAGTACCTTAAACTTGACAGGGAATCACTCCGGAAGCAAACCCTATGCTAGATGGCTAAACAAAGGGCAACACACCTTTCCCCAAGGATAGTGCACCAAAAAGAGATGATCAGATAGTCCGAACCTTAGCCAAGATATATTCCAAGCCAAAATGTAACTACTAACTGCTGCAACTACACCGACAACTCTCCTGAAACCTGCGCACAAAATTGAGCACTGCAGTGTACACAAGTTGTTTCTCTACAATTCTGAGACTGTTTGCCAAAATGAGAACTGGCCTTCTTTATTTATACAAATCTTGGCTAACTGCCTTGGTCGACTTCTCATTCTGGGTATCTGTCTGTTCAGTATATATTATTATTTATGGCCGACTTCTTCTCTTGGAGGCTAATAACCTAATATAAATTATCTTCTTGAGTTGACAAGTCTTCTAGGGTTATTAGCCAACTCATTAGGGTTTCTTCTTGCTTCCCGGAGTATTCTATTCTCATCAGGTTTACACATGGAGGTAAATACCTCCCGCAAATAGCATAATATCAACAACACGATTATCACCAAATCCCTGGATGAGTCAAGCCCTGGATGCCTCAACCCCCTCAATCCAATGTTATAAATTGAGATATCATCACTGTAAAATACGAAATAAATTGTGTTTCACATAACATTTGAGCAGCAAGGAAGAAAGAAATAGATATGGGGAAAACAATGGCCAAAGGGATAGTTTTGATTTTGTTATTTTTAAGCATTGTGCAACAATTTATTAAGGAGGAAGGAGAAGTAGTGATGAAAGTACCTTTGCATCCCAATCCCAATATCTCCCTGAATTCTATGGACTGGAGAAATATGTTGTTACATAGAAAATATCGAGAAAACTCTTTAACATCCAAATTGCAGGTTGCAAGTAGTAATATTAATTCTATGTACATACAACCATTGGGAACACACATCAACATTCATATTGTATCAGGGAATTCATATGGTAGTAGTTATATTGCTTGTGTTTGTTTTGGGATGCCTACAACGAAAAAATCAATGTGAATTTTGATACTGCCCATGACATGTCATGGTTAAAATGTGATTACAACATTGGGTCCTCTACTTACAAGTGCCTAGATTGAGAGTCCTGTTATAGTGATGTGGATGGCATAGTTTGTAATAGAAAAAATCAGTGTATTCTCCAATATCAATACCTGAATGTAGACCAACAGTCGACGCATATGAGTCAGGAAACATTGTAGTTGGGTTCTTAGTCCTTTGAAAACTTCAGATTCTGATGCAGATATGATTTCAAATGATACACTGGAAATCCTTCAGTTGGATACCTGGGTTTGGCCAAGGGCTCGCTTTCACTTCCTTCTCAGTCCAACAGAAGAATATTCTCCTACTACCTTCCAGAATTTCTGAATCCCAAACAGGAAGGAAAACTAAGAGTGTGCTAGGATGTGTTCGTTCCCTCGAACTCAAAGTTCATTGCTATGTTTTCTAATTTTATTGCTACTTCATGGTATTTCATTGGAATCAATGGTATCACCGTGGGGACAAACTGCCTGAATGTCCCACCTAAGAATTTCCAATTTAATTCAAGTGTGGGAGTCATGATCATGAACAATGGAGTCCTCTTCATCCAACTAGTGCAGTCGGCCTACGATGCTTTAACAATATCTTTTTTGAAGCAGTTCAAGCTTACTCCAAGGAAGAAGTTAGAACTCCCATTAGAAACTTGTTTCACCTACTCCGACAACATTGCAAAGACAAAAATTCCAGGTATAACATTCCATTCTAATGACGATGTCGATCTCCCTATAATTAGAAATGGAATTTTTTCACCAGTAGCAGACAACACCATTTGCTTGGCATTCTATCCCTTGGGAGGTAATGATTTGAGCATCTTGGGAAATCTTCAGTAACAAGGTTACAATTTTTCTTTCGATCAATACAACAAAAATATTAGTTTTTCTCTTGTTGGTACCTGCTCCTAACTATATGTTGGTGATCATCCTTATTATTATTTTTTGTTTCTTGGCTAGGGACACCTTGTTTACAATTCAGATCAAGTTATGTTGACTATGTGAGTTTACTAATACAAGTAGTCCTATAATTATTTTAATTTATTGATTAATGCGTAAATTCACATGCCATGAGTAAAACAAAATTAAGGTTTAAATGTATTCACAAATTTTATGAACGCATCGCTCTTCCTTTCCCACAAATTGTCAACCTCAAACATATAGATCCGATAAGGAATCCTCTAAAAATTGATTTTAAATATAGTTGATATCGACGAAACCGTTTTGGAAAAAAATCGAGACCAAGGTTCTCATTAGTTACCAACAAAAGACATTGTTGTATCCTAGGAACCTTGGCATATTCAACCTTCTGGAAGGGAATGAGGTCTCACCTGAAGAATAGTTCAGATTGGTGTAATGAAGGGAATTAAATAGAACACAACATCATATCTATGTATACACTACTAAGATCCATATATCAACCATTAAAAAACAACAATAATTCGACATTTTATAGATAAAGAGAATAGATCCATTTGTTTATTTTTCTATATGAGATAATCAAATAGATTTACTAAGGCATGTGAACTGCTTGAGTTACAAATAAGCCAAACTGGCTCCTTATTTATACTAAAGTGTTCTCCCCAATGAACACAACTTTCCACTTTTCACTTTTCACATTATGAATACTGACCATAGTTACAAAATCCAACACTTCCTCTTAACTAGGGGGGTATGCAAACGCCAACACCCCCTCTCAGCGAGGGAAGACATACCTGGCAATCATATCTTCATTGGAAATTATTCTTTCATAGAAATGTTTGTATGAAATCATTATCAACATCAACAATATACCAAAACCTATTTAGTATCTTGACACATGGTATATCATTTATATAGCATCAATTTTTTGGGCCATACTCCATTTGAGTAACTAAGCATGATGTTGAATAATTCAGGTGTTGAAACCTACTCACTCAACTAAGTATCCCATAGTTTTCACACACTCAACAGAGTGTCCCGTGACTACAAGGACCATTCTTCTTATCCACGTCACTATATGTGACACAGGAAGAATGTCAGTCCCAAACCATTTTCCCTAATCAGGTCGCATTATGTGCCATAGGGAAAATGTTAGTTCTCTCAGATGTTGAAATGCACACCAAGGGTTACAGGGACCATTATTCTAATCAGGTCACTAAATGTTCCATAGAAGAATGTCATTCCTAGACCATTTTCTCTAATCGGGTCACCATATGTTCCCTAAATAAAATTCCAGTCATGCACCAACCTCCCTAATTAGTTCACCAACTATTCAATAGGGGGAAGACCATTAATATTGATGATGTGGTCATTTGTTCGATATGAGAATGTCATTCTAGGACCATGTTCCACAGAAAATGTTAGTTCATGATACATAAAAAAATTTGATAGCCTAGACCATTCTCCACATTGAGAATGTAAGTCCAACAACACATTGACTATCCATGATGCAAGGATATCAACACTCCCTCTCAACCAAGGGAGTAATATCCACAAGCCCTAAATTTTCTATGATGTATATATACTTTTTCTTGGAAAAGGGCTCCATCAGGATATCATCTATTTGATCATCGATGGAGATGTACTAGAGCTTTGATTCTCCCTTTCAAAGGATATCAACACTCCCTCTCAACCAAGGGAGTAATCTCCACAAGCCCCAACTTTTCTATGAAGTATATATACTTTCTCTTGGAAAAGGGATCCATCAGGATATCATCTATCTGATCATCGATGGAGATGTACTAGATCTTTGATTATCCCTTATGGAATATATCAACACTATCTTGGACCATTCTCCCCAACCGGAACACTATCTGGGACACAGGGAGAATGACTTACCATGATGTAATCAAATCATTATTCCCTCTTGATGAGGGAAGAAAATCGAATCAAGAGAGAGGTTAACCAACTATCCCACTCAATGATGATAAACATATGTTAAATGCCTTGAATGTCAACAATCTTCTCGTCCGTGTGTTGAAGCTTGGATACTTCATTTTCACCATGTCTCGGATGAAGTTTTGCGAGATTCCTATCAAACCTCGCTACTTCCACAAATCTCTTCATTGGCTACGATATATTGTGCCTCTATAGTATTGAGTTTTATAGAGGTTTATTCCATGAATCCTAACTGATTTTGAGCTGAGGAAGCACCCTCTAGTGCCATTTCCATCAACTGCACTTTTTTCCTAGGTAGAACTATATATCTTTGTATCCTCTCTCTGTATCCTGAGACATATCCAATTGTACCACACTTGTACACCTGCTCTGATGAAACTATATGTTCTCAATCAAGAGCTGGCTCATGGTACTTATTGCAAAGAACTATATGGATCTTTGCTTAAGAGTAGGTCCTCAATTCACCTTGCAGCTACTCCCTATGGTATTTTGTGACCGATAAACATTGAGACTAAGAGTATATTATCTATTTTTTCAACATATACCCTTATCTAGCGATGCTCTCTGTGAAACTAGCTCCTCCACTCTCTCTCTCTCTTTGCAATTTCTTTCTCTACAATTTCTCTATCTGGTACTGAGAGTGACTCAATAAATCCATCCTCTGGGGTTGGAGGTGACTCCTCATATGTCTTTTCTTCCTATGACACTGAAGGTATCTCTTCCTCCTTCTCCATAAGTAACTCAATCTATGCTCCCTCTAGATGTAGTACATCCTCCCTCTCTGAGAGTGTCTCTACATACACTAGAATTGTTGCCACACATTCTATGTCAATGTATCCATCCACTTCATCAATCGATAAATGTTGTCTCAACACAAAGAGTAAGGCCCAACATAACAAAAAGAGTTAAAATAGTTGATTTCATTATCACCCTCCCATTTGTAAGAGCACATGTTAATCCAACAAAAAAGCTACTATAAATGGTAAATATCATGAGCACTACGAGTTCTCCCTTGTACTCTTTTTTTTTTGTCTTTGGTCTTTGTGGGAACCAAATTATTAGTGCCATGAATACCAAAATGAAACACTCAAATGCAGTGATGCCGCCATGAACACACAACCAAGATATTTCACATGGAATGTCATGGTAAGTTATATCATATGCAATTTACATATATCCTCTACAAAATATTAGCCATATTTCACTTGAAAATATTTTATTTCCTTACTCTCATGAATGATGGTTTATTTGATGTAAAATTGATGAGGGGATGATGAACAATTGTTAGTTCCATGTAAAACTAAGCATGTGTAAGAACAAATAAGGGGGATAGGTCTAGTTTTTTAGCATCATATACTTCCAAGAGAGAAATCGAGAGGATGGATGGGACGTGAGGTGAGTCCACAATGACATGAGAAAGAATAATTGTACAAGATATTATTTTCCTTAGTTACGAACACATCATCTCGTCGGATACCAACCTCAAAAGTGCAATGCCACAATAAGGGTAACTCTAATTCTGCATGGATGATTATCCATGACCATGTATACGACTCAACCCACTTCCTAAAAGAACATCTGGGAAAGGAAGAACAGATCCTCATATATGTTGGCACAGATTGCATAGAAGAGTTTGATGTCATTCATTTCTCAAAAGTGAAGGGAATACTCGAATACTATTGCATTTGGTAGCTCATTGCATACTCGAGAATGAATGTAATGTCCTCCTTATCCTCTTTGTTCGATGGTGATAGTGATACAAATCATGATAAAAAAAATTCCATTACTGGACTCCAATATAATATGACTCACCTTCCACAAATAAGAGAGTCCCCTTCCCCTTCGAGATAAATATCACTTGATCCAAAGAAAAATATTTGATGCAAGATTCTACAGAAGAAGATAGTAAACCATGATGTTAGAGTGTTTAGGTTATCCCCGCCGGGGGATGATCAATTATTAGGTCTTCATGTCGAACTACATTTTATCATTGTCCAATTCTAGCCATTGAGAGCTCACGAGTCTGTTATCAAGCCATATATTTATTTAATTAAGAAAAATTCTAGCACGTCGCATGGTCTCAACCTCCTTTGGATCTCGAGTAACACCTAAGATAATCTATACTTCCATTTCCCTTTAATTTACTTGGGCCCTCCCATGAGAGAGTCAAGACCAGTCCATGTATGATACCATGATGAGTTTTATATATGAGATGATCACATAGATTTACTAGGAGAAATGGATTTCTTGAGTTACAAATGAGAGAAACTAGCTCCCTTTTTATACTAAACTGGCCTCCCCAACGTACATGAATTTTTACTTTTCACTTTTCCCATTATGAAGACCGACCATAGTTACAAAATTCAACACCATTCACAACATGATAGATAAGCATAAAACAATTTTCGTGGGCCCCAAATCACTTCTTTATATTAGCAACATCAATATCCAAACGATCCATACAATATATGTCTCCAATACAACCTCTTACACAGTAAGATCTAATCCCTTATACCCATTACAAACTCAAAGCTTGTTGCAATGCAACATGACTACCAGATATTGACAACTTATGATATACAAATCATCACCTTATTACTACACTGATCCACCAACAACCCTTTCCTCATTACATTTCCTTCTCCTTATTTATACTTTTTGTTTTTGGGTCGAATCCGATCTTTTCCTCTTTCAAGGTTCCTTTTTTTCTCATGGTATTGCATTTTCTAACATCTTCCAGATCAAACATGATTCTTTTTGAACTTTTTCATTGCTTTTATCCATCCAGGTAGACTGCAATGGGTTTGAATGTTTTTGTTTCTTTCAGACTTCAAGTTATTGTGCGACTTGTTTGACTTTGTTCATCACTTTTTTTTATCATTATCCTCTTTCCAAAAAAGAAGGGTCCAAAAAATGTTAGTCCCAAATATCTGTGGCATTGCTCAATGGTGGTCTTCTCTCCCAATTACCTCATATGAATACACTACAAATGTTTTCAATAAATCTTAGTGTCTGCATACCTTCAGGAGTTTCCAAAGTATTTCACTACTACACAATGGTGATCTTCTCTTCCAACACCTTCATCTAAATACCCTCTATATTCTACCAATAAATCATGCTCAATGGTTATATCCTCTCCTAATAAATCATTCTCTACTCAATAGTGCTAAGTCTTCATTGAGATATTAAATGTGCATACCATGAAATTGGGATGGTTTAAAACATGATGATCAATTCATACTAAATGAGGAGCACAAAATTATTACTGTAAATTCTCATTTTTATGGAAATTGTCTAGATGAAAATTTCAACTCCAAATTTCCAAATTTAAAGGGAGAATTTTTTTTTCCCCTTTTCCTCTTAAACAAGCCTAAACTAAACCTCTAGATATCATTTTTTTTAATAAATTGAGGAAAAATTGATAAAAATACACTGCAACACAAAAACATCATGCAATCAAAATTATCGTACCTTTCTTATTTTCTTATTGGAAATATAAGTCTCGATTAATATACAACTCTATTTTCACCCCTTCAATGCTTTCAACCACTTTGGAATATTTGTTTAATTTCTATAAAACCATATTTTGTTGATAGAGATATTTTKTGCACTCCACTAGACATTCTAGTTCTTGAGTTCTTATTCCATGGATCACCTCTTCTCAAGTTTACATGTGCTGGTTGGTAACTAGGTAAGTCCAATCATTTCACATCATTTTCCCTTTTGAATTGGTACATTCTTTCATCTTCCCAACATTAAACTATCAACAAAWTTTTGGCCTGAACATTGTCCTCATATCATGTTTCGTTATTTATTCTCTCAACAACTACATGTGTCATATTCCCATTATTTCTCTCATGTATTTACTTATGGAATGGGAATAATTTCCCAACATTAAACTATCAACAAATTTTTGGCCTGAACATTGTCCTCATATCATGTTTCGTTATTTATTCTCTCAACAACTACATGTGTCATATTCCCATTATTTCTCTCATGTATTTACTTATGGAATGGGAATAATTTGTATTCAATGGGAGGGCATGTCCTGGTGATATGATGCAGTGGTATGGCATCCATTGGTTTCATGTGACTTGATGTCGGTTTCTTTCATGTGTGGTTATCCAAGAAATTTAGTTTATTAATAGGAAACATGACTTTATTATATTTCCTTAATCCATAATCATCATTATATTTCGTGAATATTAATTTTTTATTGGTTTATTTTCTTCACACGTGCACATTCATGTTTCCCAGTAACAAAATTATTTATTTTACACCACTTGTTTTCCAACAACAAAATTATTTATTTTACACCACCTAGATTGTCATAAAATGTACTCTTAACAAACATTGATAGGAGTAGCAATATGGTATTGGAGTTTTTGAGTTCCTCTGCAATATAACATGAATCACAAATTCAATAGCACAATGTTATGAAAAATCATATATCATCCATTTAGGATCATATCCTTATTAAGGAAGAAAATACGAGGCACAAATTGGGCGTGAACTTTTCAGAATGACCGTCCTCTAGACAAATATTAAATCCATTTAGATATTCCAATGAGTAAGGTGGAACAATTATATTCAAGAACTCCAAGGGTAGAATAACTAAGGGTTTGTGGAATTTTATTAATCATTTATAGGAGAAATTGGAACATTCAAAGTACTTTAGGACCTCCAAATGAGTTTGTCAATATGAGGATAATGGGATTCTGGTATGAAGGCTAGGTATGGAGGCTAGTAAATGATTTAAGTGATAAGTAAAAATAAATTCTTATGGTATTGTTTTCCTATATAGACTATAGAATTTATAGAAATAGTAGTAACGAGAACATGTGTCCCTCAATCATGGGAATATATATATATATATATATATATATTATTTATATATATTATTTATGAAGTAAAATTCAAATTAGTATGTAATTATTATCTTAAATTCATCTATGAATTATGGCATGGAGGCTTAATATGCATGTCTTATTTTTTAATACAAAAATTTAAGCAATGGATACAAAAGTTCAAGTAGAAATTCTGATTGCATCTTATCCAAATATGGGTTTATTAACTTATTGGTGGAGGATGGACTATCCCAATTTAACACCTCATTCTAGCTCATGTTGTTTGTTTTGGGTGCTACTTCATTGAGGACATTTCCTGTTGAGATATGATAACCTTTGTAATGCACAGATGGGGTATCTCGTTATGTACTCATTATTTCCTTCATGCTTTATGTAGTTATTTTGTTGATGATAATTTAAGGATACATATGTACTTGAGGTCATGTTTAGAAAGAAATACTTTGATGTTCATTACAAATATAATCTTGTTTATGCCCTTGTTTTCGTAGATCAATAATGACCTAGTTGATATGATGGCGTTGGATGGGAATAATGTTAATTAAGTGATGGAAATAATGTAAAGTGAACGAAATATCTAGAATCTTACTAGCCTTACCAATTTAAAAGTATTTTTATACTCGTCATAATAATGACCTACATTTATAGTCTAGGTAGTTGTGCCAAATTTACAACATTCATAAATTTTGTTTAAATACTTAAAAATGATAAATTTAAAAATAGTGGACCATAATAACAAATAATCTAAAAAGAGAACATAATAATTTTGAATTAATACTAAGACCTTTTCATATTTCTTGTTTATTAGATACACTGCAAACTTATGGTTTCATTGTTCTATATATTTTGATCTCATTCTATGATGGAACCATTGGGGGGTGGTCGCCCTTGATACAAAGAAGTACTCATTGGTTTAGGCCTTGATGCCCATTAGGCCTCCCATGGGACCCCTTCTGGATCTATGGAATAGATAAATGGAGAGTCCAAAGAAATCCTTAGGGAAGGAATTAACATGAAATATCCTCCTGATTCTGATGTAGGACCAATGAAGTGGAAATTTGGTCAGTGCATCCCCAAAGCCACAAAAATTATGAATCTAGTCAAAGAAATTCAAGAGTTATGTTCATTATATGAAGCAACGTGTGGTAATTGGGAAGTTCCTTGGGATTTGGCCTTCAAAGACGAATCTAGTAGACTGGATCATCTCATGCTGGAAACCATAGGATATTGTTTATCTGAAGCTTGGCTCCAAGGGTTTTTTTACATTCATATTTCACAATCATGTGTATCATGAACGAATCTTTGAAAATGGGCCATATTTTTTTAACTCTCAGTCTGCACCTTCATTATTGGATGGAGAAATTCAATATGGACAAGGACTATTTAACTTATTCCCTAGTTAGGATTCAAATTTACTTGTTTTTGCATGAGTATTTGGATGACGAGATTCTTGTTTGAATTGGAAACTCTCTCAGTATATATGTCAAACCAGTGAAAGAAACAAAGAAAGGATGATACACATATTTTCTAGGAATTTGCATCTACATGAATATCTTGATTCCCATCCCTGAATCCATTTGTCTTGGTTACTAGGATTCATATTAGATACAAACTCTTGACTACGAGTTCATTCCCATTTATTTTCATCGCAAGCATGGACATATATTTAAATATATCCCTTTAATCAATCCTTGCAAACCATCCATACTTGATTCTAAGAAATATGAAGAGGGTTTCATCAAAATTGTCAATAGGTGTAGATCTGATCGTAAAGCCGTTCAATCTAATCCAGCTAAAATTCCCTCCACCAAGAACAGTTATGAAATATTTCATTTCATTTTGTAGAACCCCAACCATGAAAATCCCCTTGATCCCTCCTTCAGTGGCCCAAAATTGTGAAAATCCTATGCTTCTCCCTCCAACCCTGAGGATACCAAGAGACCTAAAGCATCATATTCCTCTCAAGATATGCCACCTATGGAAGATGTGATCATGAACCAAGAGAAATAAGATAGAATAGACCCTAATCCAGATGATATGGAGTTGGAAGGTATTGATTTGTAGTGCATTGTAGATGCATGTCAAAGATAGGACATCAAATCAGTATCCTTGGAACATATCCAAAGGGTGCATCATGCTCTTCATAAAATTCAAAGGAGTCCACATTCTCTAATCCTCTAAAGGGCACCTTATTTAACATTGGAATGTAGACAAACAAGATGAAGAAGACTAAAAACAACCCTAGATATAACAAGCATAGAGGTAGGTAGTCGAACTTGCAACTTCTCTGGGAAATAGCAAATATCTTGGTGAAGTTAAGTTAGACTATATTGATAACAAACTCTTATCAGCCCTCTCCTTCTTCTAGTTTTAAATGAAAGTATTTTCTTGGAACATATGCGACATTAGTGGTAAGAGAAAGACAATACTCTTATGAAATAAGGTAAAATCGAAAACCTTGACATTTTTCTCTTACAAGAAGAAAACAATTATAGCTCTTCTTTGAACACCATTATTCCAAGTATTTGGAATACATTAAAATCTATAGTCGTATACACCAAAGGAGAGATAGAAGGGATATCTATTCTTTTGAACCCAACCACCGTAGTCTTGGAAAAAAAATCTACTACAAGAAGCCTAATGTCTCAGTTCATGCCAATAGGTTTGGACACTTTAGGTTTCATCAGAAATGTTTTTGGACTGCAGTTGCTGAATGAAAAATAAAAACTCCTATATTCCCTTCAAAAATTAGGTCAATTAATTGAAAATGATTTCTAGATATTTTAATTTCATCTCATCCTTGGCTGAGGAGAAAGGAGGAATAAAAATGTTGGATCTAGATATTGATTCCTTCAATTATTTCATTCAGGATATCAGACTAATTGACATTGATACCATAAATGGTCTCTTTACCTAGAACAACATAATAGGTCACACTTGAAAAGTAGCTTATCAGATGGAAAACATCATTACCTCAAATTCTCTCATGCTTTCAAGGATTCAAATGGAGGTAAGTGAGGAAAGTATTCTTCTAGCTGTCGATTTTGATCATTGGTCCATTTTTTTTTAATAATCTCAAAGAATTTCAAGAATCCTTCCTACTCTTAGTCATAAATTCATCTCCTCGATTCCTAAAGAAGCAAAGACAACTGAACCTTCCCAATTTTGGTCGATTTCCTTATGTAATTTTATTTAAAAGATTATCACCAAATCCCTATATGCCTCAAGCCCCTAATTCTTCTTCTAGTATGGCTTGAGAAATATAGATATGTAGAAGGTTGTCAAATACTTGATAGTGCCCTTCTATCTAATGATGTGGTCCACTTCCCAAAGTCTGCTAAAACTTTAGTAATGTTGATCAAACTTGATATGTTAAAAGATTTCAACAATCTAAATTGGCAATACATAAAGGAGATTTTGATATATTTTGGTTTTCAAACCTCTTGGGAGATTCTGCCATCCTTTCAAAATATTTTGGATGAATTCATGGAAGCATATAACACCTCTATAAATCACCTCAAATCATAGATTTTCTTATTGAATATTCTTCTTCCTATTCAATTCCATGTCTCCTACATTGTACGTTTTTCTAGGAGCTCCCTTCCATCCAAATACCTTGGTGTGCCTCTCTTGGAGAATGTTATTTTCAATTTTTCCTAGGAAGACCTTCTCTCCTACCGTAGTAAAAATCTCACTAGTTGGCGTTTTCTTCCTATCAACATTGTTGGTAGGCTTAGTTTTCTCAAAGTTGTCTTGTAGACCATTTTACCATATCTCTTCTCTATCCTTACTACTCCCAAGCACATCCTAAAGGAAATAAAACCTCTCCAGTGAAATTGCTTTTCGCAAGGTAGCAACTCATACAAAAATTGGGTATTGGTAGGGTGGAATACCCTTTTCTTTCCAAAATTTAAAGGATTTAATGTTTTAAGAGATCCAAACATTCCTAAAAACACCCCATGGTCTATAACATGGTGGTTATGATTGCAAAACAAATGGGATCTCTCGTGTGATCTCTAGAAAAACAATTATAATGCCCATAATATCAATCCTAGGAAATTGATCATTATGGTTGGGACCCAAGTAGGATCCATTAATTGGAATTCATTTTTGAAGATAAAATATTTAATCCAATACCATAGATTCTAGGGGATTATATATTAGAGATTGACTCTTTTTGGAAACATTCCTGGAAGAATCTCCCTAAATGATGCTCCCTAAATTTTACCATTATTGGCATCATGACCTGACCTCCATGGAATTATGCTCTGGTATCTTAACCCATATTATATTCCTCTCCCAAACGTTCAAGTCCTTACCTCATTGTAGACTAAACTTATCCTTTGAGGAATCAAATTCTCCCTACTTCCAAACAAGATTTGATGGGGATACCAAGCTTCAAGATGATTCAATTTAAAATAGGTCTAATTCCTATTTAAAAAGCATGCCTCTCTTCCTTTCTTTGACATATGAGTTAAAATTTCAAAATCCAAATTATGGCCAAAAGTTTGAACCTTCCTTTGGATGGATTCTTGTGAAAATACTATCACATGGGACCAACTCATTCATTGATGATTTTCTAGGCCAGTCCTTTGTACCATGTATCATAAATATAGTGAATTCACTAGGCACCTACTGAACACTTGTGACTTCAATCATCCTATCTGAGACTAGGGACAAATCTCCTTTTAACAATTACATAGAAAACTTGACTCCATATTCTTTAGTATATCTCCTTGGGGACTCTATGGATTTTATAAATCTCTTCTAAATCGAATCTAGAATATTTTCCCAGAAATTTTCTTGTCGGAGCTCTAGAAATAATGGAATAATTTCATTTTGAAAGATGAAATCCTTTCGATAACAACAATTTGGAATAAAATAAACGAATACTTCCTTGAGACAATTCTCATTAATATGTGGGATGTGGAATCTCTTATATGTGTTGATCATGAATTTTCCCTCTTCTCTGTCTTTTTCTTGCTTCTTCCCTCTATAGTCCCTCATCTGTATGGATTTCTCTTCACTGAACATTTTCCCCCCACTCTTCGTCTCCTCCTTTAAAAGGTTTCATCAATATTAACTTCAATGGTGCTTCTAAAGGAAATCCAGGTCTAGTAGGATTTGGAGGGGTGTTGATAGATAACGAATGCTATATCCTCTATCTCTACATTGGTTTCATTAACATCAAATCCAAAAATGCATTGGATATATGGGTTTCAATTCAAGGATTAAGAATATCTCATGTTCATAGGTTCTCCAAACTTATTCTAGAAGGTTATTATCTTCTCACCACTCACATCCTCAACCACCTTCGACATGGATATCCTCCAAGCAATATTTTGAACAATTCGTGTCTTGAGTCGGTTCTGAATCTTATTCAAACAAATATCAAGAACATTGCAGGACTTGTCCCATCTCATGTAAGAAGAGAGGCCAAAACATTGGCCAATTGTTTGTCTAATGAAGGGATTCTTAAGTTGTCGACTACACTAGACTCCAAATGGGTTGATCTCATTGAAGAACATCTAAAACAATTATGGACTCCTTGTCCCTTCTAGATATTTTCCTCATGGATCGGGTGATGTGATGCAGGAGCATCCACATTTTGATACAACGAGCCAGCGCACGGAGGTAAAGGAACAGCTGGACAGTGCCAGCACATATGATTCTCGAATCACTTTTGAGATTTGTTGCGTCATCATTTAAATGAAAACATTTAAAGCCGGGCGCACTTGTAATATATTATAGATAGGAAGGCATTTAATAGTTTTAATTCTGGTAGATAGAAATTAACTGTAGATTAGACAGTTTTAGCTTTCAAGAGGGAAAATGGAATATAGGCACCCTCCTTTGTACCTTGTAGGATGATTATTCTCATTCATATTATTCAGCATTAGCATAGAGAGAAAGAGAGAACAGAGAAGAGAGTTCATGAAGAAACTCCATGTATAGATTGAATTAATAGAAGGGCTCTTGATTCAATTCCATGGCTGCGTTTGAGTTCTTTGTGTTGTTGATGTTATTTTGTTGCATAATTGCTTCTTTATATGCTTATCTTTTATATGCTGCTTATGTGATTGCATATTAGGTTCGAAACCTGAGAGAATGAGTGAATGAGGTTCAATTGTTTCTCTGTTTGAGCCGGGAGATTCCTGCATAGAGTGCAGTCAAATTACTCCTCATAGAGTGCGTTGAGGAGGCTCTACAGTTAAACTCTTGTTCTCGTTTTGCCCAGAGTGAATTGGGTTGTTTGGACCGTGCAGGTGAGTGCAAGTCGAACTAGAGTCTCAGTAGCAAGTTTGAGAAAAGGAAGGCCGGGGTAGTTGCGATTGCGAGCGCACAGAACCTGGAAACCTTCAGCACCATTGAAGGTTGGTGAAGGTTGAAGTCGAGCACAGGGAGAGTGTTTGAGATATATCTGAAGGATTCAGAGGAACAAAGCTCAGGAGGGATACCACCTTTGGTTCAGTTACACAGGACAAAGGTGGGAGAGCTGAGAACTCTTCAAGAGGAAGATAATCGACGACTTGAACTTCTTGAAGAAAGCAGTCTTCAAGAACGGGCAGAACCCAGAGGGGGCCATCGTGCATCGGAATATCGGGGTTGGCGAGCGCGAGTATTGCATGCACGATGAGATCATGAGTCGTGATTTCTCGACTTAAACGAGACCGTCGATTGAGCACGCACAGGTGGCACGAGATCCTGTAGAGTCGGGGTTCGGCACTTCGGCGGTTCCGGCGCTAAAGGGAGCACGGAGAAACCACGAGAGCGCGAGTCACGGTGGGTCCCACAGAGATTGCGTGGAGTATCGCACATGGCATCGTGTGTTTGGAGCTCGGAGGTTGGAAAAGTAGGTCTTCGGAATCACGAGTGGCGATAACCCGAGGTTGACTGTTGAACATCGGGAATCGGGATCTTGGTATTTGATAGCTCGAAGGCGTGTCACAAGTTTTGCGATATCGCGAGACCCGATATCCCGATAGGCAAGCGCTGTTCCGAGAAGGAGTAACCCGTGGGAACAAAGGGTCTCGAGGGGAGTTGGAAGAGTATTGACTCTTTGGGCCGAGTTGTTGAAGGTCCTAGAGACGGCGACCGTCTGCTGAGTGGTAGGTTGCGTCAGAGTGGTATCAGAGCCTGGAACTTGTCTGTGTATTTCAGGCGAAAGGAGAAAAGAAGGATACTCTGATACACACGACTTGCGTCAGAGTGGTATAAGAGCGGGAGTGTATTTGTTTTTTTGAAGCAGAGACCAAAAAGACATAATGCCGCCGCGAAGGGAAAGGCAGTCACCTGATC
>ML800459.1:21736-54106 GCA_009831015.1 Picea engelmannii | reverse complement strand
ATGCTTTATGTTTATAACACTGGTTTTCACAGTAAAGACTTACTGCCACTAAGATTAATGATTCGAAGTTAAAAATGAGAGAAATGGTTAATAATTTACGATAACTGATTCACCCCCCCCCCCTCTCAGTTATTTCATACCTGTAACAGAAAGAGTACACCGAGGAATTCTACAGGCTCAACATCAGAGCTGGTCATCGGGAGAGTGATGACGAAAAGGTGGCGAGATACCTGAATGGTCTCATGTATGATATTCAGGACGAGTTAAGCATGCTTACCATCCGCACTATTGAGGATGCGTACCAGATGGCTCTGAAAGCCGAAGAAAAGCTGAGCCGCAAGCAGGGACAGCGAGGGCGAGGCAGGAGCCAGCCTAGAGGCAAAGCAGTTGCCTAGAAAGAATTTCACAAGCCCAAGGAGGATTGGGAGAGGCCTCGGGGAAAAGATGAAAGAGGTGGAACCTCGCAGCAGAGGCAACAAAATTTTGAGCCGAGGAGGCAGCGATAGGATCAGCTAGGAGATTACGCTGATGCCAATACATTTCCTCATACCTGAGGTAGAGGTAGAGGTCGAGGAGGAGTTATCACATGTTTCACGTGTGGTAAAGACGAACACAAGGCCGTTGACTGTCCAGACAGAAAATTGGACAGAAGTGAAACTCACGTCGCTGAGGCGCAGAGGCGTGACGTGGAAGATGAGGACACTGGAAGTGTAGAGTCACTGACAGTGTACAAGGCTCTCTTGAAGCCTGAAAAGGAGGTGGACAGCTCAACGCAAAGATGCAGACTGTTCCAAATGACTTGCAAGACCAAGGGCTGGAAGTGCAAGGTCAAGGTGGACAGTGGAGCACCGATAATCTCGTTTCGACCGAGATGGTGAAGAAACTGGAGCTGAAAACGAACAAGCACCCGAGTCCATACAAAGTGACGTGGCTGCAGAAAGGACACCAGGTATGTGTTACAAAACAATGCTTGGTAAATTTTAAAATGGGTGATTATAGGGATGAAATTCTGTGTGACGTTATACCCATGGATGTCTGTCACATTTTATTGGGTAGACCATAGCAGTATGACTGACGTGTTGTTCATGATGGGAGAATGAACACATACACCTTGGAGAAGGATGGAAAAACACATACACTGCTGTCGATAAAAGATAAGAAAATGAAGCCGGAAGTGAGCAGTACCATACTTCTCATGAGTTGGAAAGAGCTTCTCACAGAGCTGGAGAAGGATGAGGATCCACAGTTCTTTGTTATTAGGAAGCCAAGAATTGTCCTGACAAGCACCAGAGTGGATGACTTGCCAGAGGAGATTCAGAAACTGCTTGGAGAGTTCGCTGATATCATCGTGGATGAACTGCCGCGTTCATTGCCACCAATGAGGAGTGTGAGTCACCATATTGACCTCATACCCGGGGAAAGCTTACCGAATAAGGCAGCATACAGGTTGACGCCTCAGGAGAACGAGGAAGTCAAAAGGCAGGTACAGGATTTGCAGGATAAAGGACTAGTGAGGGAAAGTCTTAGTCCGTGTGCTGTTCCGACAGTACTGAGCCCAAAGAAGGGTGGAGGCTGGAGGATGTGTACAGACTCCAGGGCAATAAATAAGATTACCATCAGATACAGGTTTCCATTGCCGAGGATGGACGACTTGATGGATTGCCTGAGCGGGGAAAACTATTTTACCAAGATTGATCTCAAGAGTGGATACCATCAGATCCGGATGAGAGAGGGAGATGAATGGAAAACAACATTCAAAACAAACAAGGGTTTGTACGAATGGCTGGTCATGCCGTTTGGCTTGACAAACGCACCGAGCACATTCATGAGGCTGATGAATGAAGTCCTGCGGGAATTCATTGGCAAATTTGTGGTGGTATACCTGGATGATATATTGATTTTCAGCAAGACCAAGGTTGAACACTTGAGACATTTAGCCATTGTGATGAGAAGGCTACAGTAGGAGAAACTGCTGATCAATTTGAAGAAGTGTTCCTTCATGCAGACATAACTCATTTATTTGGGTTTTGTAATATCGGCAAATGAATTGAAGATGGATCCTGAGAAGGTTGAAGTAATCGGGAATTGGCCATTGCCGAGGAATGTTTTTGAGGTAAGAAGCTTCCATGGAATTGCTAGTTTCTACCGAAAGTTCATTCGTAACTTCAGTGGAATTAGCGCTGCAATGATGGACACTGTGAAGAAGCAGCATAAATTTTTTCAGTGGACAGCTGACGCTGAGAGAAGCTTCAATCTGTTGAAGCGAAAGGTAACAGAGCATCCAGTATTAGTGTTGCCCGATTTTCGGAAGACCTTCCAAGTGAAGTGTGACGCTAGTGGATATGCCGTTGGAGGAGTCTTGAGTCAGGATGACAGACCTGTTGCATATGACAGCGAGAAGCTAGATGATGCCAAGCTAAAGTACTCCACGTATGACAAAGAATTCTATGCCATTATCCAGGCATTGAAGAAGTGGAGGCATTATCTCATACCCAAAGAATTTGTGTTGTACAGTGATAATCATGCACTGCAATTCGTGAGTCAGCAGGAGAAGCTGAATCAAAAGCATGCGAAGTGGGTAGAGTACATGCAGAATTTCACATTCGTGATCAAACACATTTCGAGGACTGTGAACAAGGTTGATGATGCCTTGAGCAGGAAGTGCTTGTTGCTGCAGGAGTTCAGAGTCAAAACCTTGGGTTTTGAAAATTTAAAGGATATGTATGCGGGTGACACAGATTTCGGCGAGGCATACGAGGCAACCGAAAACCCGGTGCTCAGGGATAGGAGCCCGTGGTTGGAGTATCAAATCTAGGATGGATTGCTATTTTGGGGCAATCAATTGTGCATTCCAGATTGCTCTGTGAGAGAGAATTTGCTGAAGGAAAAACAAAGTGGAGGCTTAGCGGGTCATTTCGGACATGACAAGACATTCACCAAGCTGAGAAAATCGTATTATTGGCTGGGCATGCATGCAGATGTGAAGATATTTGTTGACCGATGCAAAATTTTTCAACACGCGAAGGGCCGAAAACAGAACACAGGATTATA
This sequence comes from Picea engelmannii, assembly GCA_009831015.1. Taxonomy (NCBI): domain Eukaryota; kingdom Viridiplantae; phylum Streptophyta; class Pinopsida; order Pinales; family Pinaceae; genus Picea; species Picea engelmannii. The sequence continues at coordinate 51,055 of ML800459.1, read as the reverse complement.
TCAGCCATTGCCCATACCCGAGAGGCCATGGGAAGCCATTAGTATGGATTTTGTGTTGGGTTTGCCGAGAACACCACGAGGAGTGGATTCTATCTTTGTGGTGGTAGATAGATTCTCAAAGATGGCACATTTCATACAGTGTCATAAGACGAGTGATGCGACGCACATCGCGAACTTATTTTTCAAAGAGATTGTTAGATTGCATGGATTGCCGAAGAGCATAGTCTCGGATCGAGATACCAAATTCATAGGTCATTTTTGGAGGACGCTATGGAAGAAGCTGGGGACTGATTTGGCATTCAGTTCTGCATACCATCCGCAAACAGATGGACAGAACGAGGTGGTGAATAGGAGCCTCGGAGACTTGTTGAGAAGCCTAGTGACGGAGCATCACACCAGTTGGGATCAGATCCTACCACAGGCAGAATTCGCGTACAACGATTCGGTGAATTGGGGTACAGGTAAGAGTTCGTTCCAAATTTTGTATGGAACACAGCCAAGAGGAGTATCTGAACTCAGGGAGTCAGAACAGGCTGAGACTAGCAGCGCGAGAGCTGAAGAGTTCGCTGAGGCAATGCAAGAACTTCACGCAGAGGTGAAGCAACGATTGCAGAAGTCGAATCAAGAGTATAAACGCAGAGCCAACCAGAGAAAAAGACAACTTCAGTTTGAAGTTGGAGACATCGTTCTGGCGCACCTGAGGAAAGAAATATTCCCAAGGGGAACATACAATAAGCTCAAGTTGAAGAAAATTGGACCGTGCTGAATCCTGAGGAAATTTGGCGAAAATGCATATGAGCTTGAGTTGTCGGAGGGCATCGGGATATCTCCGACTTTCAACATCTCGGATTTATACCCATACAGGGCTGAAGAAGCAGGCACTGGAACCAAGGAACCTGTGGTCTAGTGGCAGAAACAATTACCAGTTGCACAGAAACCGCAGATGGAGTGCATACTGGAGAAACGAGCCGGCAAGAAGACCAGGAGGAAGCAGTATTTTGAATACCTGGTGAAATGGAAAGATCATCCCATGGAGGATGCCAGCTGGGAGACAGAAGTCGTGATTTTCAAACATGGGCAGACTGTACAGGAGCTCATGGGCAGGAGCCCATGAAATCTTTTGAGCCGAGGAGTATGATGCAGGAGCATCCACATTTTGATCCAACGAGCCAACGCGCGGAGGCAAAGGAACAGCTGGACAGCGCCAGCACATATGATTCTCGAATCACTTTTGAGATTTGTTGCGCCGTCATTTAAATGAAAACATTTAAAGCCGAGCGCACTTGTAATATATTATAGATAGGAAGGCATTTAATAGTTTTAATGCTGGTAGATAGAAATTAACTGTAGATTAGACAGTTTTAGCTTTCAAGAGGGAAAACGGAATATAGGCACCCTCCTTTGTACATTGTAGGATGATTATTCTCATTCATATTATTCAGCATTAGCATAGAGAGCAAGAGAGAACAGAGCAGAGAGTTCGTGAAGAAACCCCATGTATAGATTGAATTAATAGAAGGGATCTTGATTCAATTCCATGGCTGCGTTTGAGTTCTTTGTGTTGTTGATGTTATTTTGTTGCATAATTGCTTCTTTATATGCTTATCTTTTATATGCTGCTTATGTGATTGCATATCAGGTTCGAAACCTGAGAGAATGAGTGAATGAGGTTCAATTGTTTCTCTGTTTGAGCCGGGAGATTCCTGCATAGAGTGCAGTCGAATTACTCCTCATAGAGTGCGTTGAGGAGGCTCTACAGTTAAACTCTTGTTCTCGTTTTTCCCAGAGTGAATTGGGTTGTTTGGACCTTGCAGGTGAGTGCAGGTTGAACTGGAGTCTCAGTAGCAAGTTTGAGAAAAGGAAGGTCGGGGTAGTTGCGATTGTGAGTGCACAGAACCTGGAAACCTTCAGCACCATTGAGGGTTGGTGAAGGTTGAAGTCGAGCACAGGGAGAGTGTTCGAGAGATCTCTGAAGGAGTCAGAGGAACAAAGCTCAGGAGGGATACCACCTTTGGTTCACTTACACAGGAAAAAGGTGGGAGAGATGAGAACTCTTCAAGAGGAAGAGTCTCGACGACTTGAACTTCTTGAAGAAAGCAGTCTTCAAGAACGGGTAGAACCCGGAGGGGGCCATCGTGCATCAGAATATCGGGGTTGGCAAGTGCGAGTATTTCATGCATGACGAGATCACGAGTCGTGATTTCTCGACTTAAACGAGACCGTCGATTGAGTGTGCACAAGTGGCACGAGATCCTGTAGAGTCAGGGTTCAGCACTTCGGCGATTCCGGCGCTAAAGGGAGCACGGAGAAACCACGAGAGCGCGAGTCACGACGGCTCCCACGGAGATTGCATGGAGTATCGCACGTGGCATCGTGTGTTCGGAGCTCGGAGGTTGGAAAAGCAGGTCTTCGGAATCACGAGTGGCGATAACCCGAGGTTGATTGTTGACCATCGGGAATCGGGATCTCGGTATTCGATAGCTCGAAGGCGTGTCGCAAGTTTCGCGATATCGCGAGACCCGATCTCCCGATACGCAAGCGTCGTTTCGAGAAGGAGTAACCTGTAGGAACAAAGGCTCCCGAGGGGAGTTGGAAGAGTATTGACTCTTCGGGCTGAGTTGTTGAAGGTCCTGGAGAGGGCGACCGTCCGCTGAGGGGCATGTTGCGTCATGATGCCTATTAATCAATGCCAAGACTACGGAACAACTAGCAATAGGTGGGTTAAGGAGGGTATTGGGGTGGTGGGTGTTCCTTCAACTTGTATGCCCCCAATTTCCTCCATGTCTAGCTCTCTGCTCGATTGAGATTGATGTGTAGACGATAGTAGAGGAAGTGATTATATACACATCAAATGAAGATAGAATTGATGATGGGTAGCTTGAGAACCATGATAACTCTCATGTACATTTTGTTGATATTTTAATTAAAAAAATTATGAATCAATACTAAAATAAACCGTTATAGATCACTTTTAACCCTATATCTTAATCATTAATATAATTATATCTCTATTTATTTTAATTCCTTTAAATGAATATTAAATATTTGATTAAAATTGATTTATATTTAGATTTATCCCAATAGTTATATAAAATTATGATTAATTCTTTTTTCACTCACTAATTAACTATTATTTATTTGATCGCAATTTAAATAACTTAAATAAAACATAATAAATAAATACAATGACTTAAAAATCAATATTTAATTAAAATTAAATAAAAAATTGTAATACACACAATTACTCAAATAATACTCTTTTATAAAGGTGGTCTGATGGTTTTATACTCGATGGTTTTATACTCTTTTATGAAGGTGTGTAATGGTTTTATGTTATTACATTATTATAAAAAACAAGATATACTAGTGCTATAATATAAACTATTTACAACTAAATAAAATATAGTGTAGTATATGAAATTACTAAGATAATACTCTTTTATGAAGATGGTGTAATGGTTTTATATTATTACTTTATACAATTATTAAAATAATACTCTTTTATGAAGGCGGTGTAATGGTTTTATTCTCTTTTATAAAGGTGGTTTAATGGTTTAAGTGGGTGGTTTAATGGTTTAAGTGTGTATCATCTAAGATAAATGCATTGGACGACTACATTGGATATTGATGATTGTATGTTTATGGACGTCTATCTCAGTGATGAGGAAAAAAATTATTTGTATTTTAGAAACACTTTCATTTTCACTTGGTGGGAGAAAAACTATTTTCCAAACATGTTAAAAACCATTAAATTTTATCTCAAAGGAATATAAAAACACTTTCACTTCCACAAACATTTCACTTCGACTTGGTGAGAGAAAAAATGTTTTCCAAATATGGTTAAAAAACCATTAATTTTTATCTCAAATGAATATTTTTTGAAAATCTTACTTAAAATCCTTTAAGAAATATTAATAAAATAATAGAAAAAAATTATTTAATGTTTATATATAAATTAAACATATAATAAAAATTTTAATATGTTCATTTTTTTTTAATTTAAAAAGAGTAGAAAAATTTATTATATTCACAAAAATTGTACAGATAGGTAAGGGGTGTTTACCTTCGATAGGAACCAAACCCAATTTCTTGGCACAATCATAGTGATATCATGTCATCATCTTCAGGAATTTATAAAAAAATGGAGAAATGATGAAAGTTCTAAATCCTTGGGATTGTTGTGTCTATAAACACACCTAAATAAGATAGAGTTTTATGATTCCTATGATATGGGTTAATTGTTGGATTTAAACAAAAAGGACTTGAAAAATAGTCTAAGTTGAACATGATTTGAGACAACTTATCCTACTTAGTTGATGTAAACCCTTTACGACCCTAGACAACAACCTCCTACTGAACCTCATCCATGTCAATGGGGTAATTAATAGAACTCAGTGGGATCTATGGAAAAAGACTTTTCTCTTTCCTCTCCTTCTCCTAAGACAGTGCGATGACCCTGAAGCTAATACCATAGTAGGAATGACAGAAAAATTTGAAATTTACCTCAAGGATTCGTATGACATGGAGGAATTTCGCTTGCTCACTCCTTGTCCTATGCAGGGACTAACCAACAATATCCTTAACTAGGCAATAAGCCTCCAGCATCCTGAAGTGTTTAGTGTCCGACATTCCAATGTAGAATGGGACTTGAACCCATTCTTCAACTTCATTTAAGATATCACTATTTGGAATATTCCTTCTCTATAGGAAAGCATTCTCCTCTACCTCTTCAACCTCCCTTATCTCCTCTTCTAAGCATAACTAGACAAACCTATCCTCATGCATCCAAGAATACATGGTCACTTGAGTAGAGTTAGTTGGGCCCTTGGAGGTTGAGGATTCTTTATTGTGCCTCCACGACCTATGGCCTTTTCCCTTTCTAGTCCACAAGAGAACCATTTCCTTAAACTTTCAACCATAATAGGAGAACCCCCACAAAGTTACAAGGAGTAATAATGGTTTTCCCAACTGAGAGCTCTATTGAACTTTGATTAACATAGTTGGTGAATTCACATATTATTGAATTTTTTCTCTATATACTCTGGTGTAAGGGATGTGATGTCCACCTACACTTCCTCCATATACATATCATGTGTAGTCATTGAATTCGCTTCCTCTTCTAACTCAGATTATTGATTATGGGCATCTTTCATCTCTACTTCCCCCTCTCCTAGATAGTTTTCCCCCAAATCTAGGGAAATATTTCTTCTTTTTTCGTATTTCCTCACCCTTTTTTATTGTATTATATATTTATTCCATTTTAACTTTTAGTTTCTCTTCCTCTCTCTATTGACTAGTCTCCCCCTCCCTAGGTGTTTATTTCCTCACCCTAGGTGTTTATTTTCCCTTCTACCTACCTTCCTTTTGCTTGGGATTTTTGAGAAACCATCATGCTTATGGGTTTTTCACGTTTTGGGGGAAGTCCTTGTAAACGTTTCCATGAAAATGACATTTTCTGCACTGGAATGGTTTATGCTCGTATTCTAGTGTTCGATTCATTGTGTCATGCTATATGTTCAAGGGAAGTTTAAGCCTGAGTCGACCATCTGTTGTTTTGTTGACTTTTTGAGTTGGTCATGCACGTGTTAGTTATACTTTGTGATACTCTCTCTTCACATAATCTCTTGGTGTATGTTTTGTGTCAATAGATGGGGGATATGATGTGGGATACATTAAGACCCTTGTTTTTCATATCTCTTCCTATCAAATTTAACACATTATCTAGGAAAAGGATTTAGAAACCAACTAGTACTTTGCAAATTGCAATCAACGATGGTAGGCATCTTCATGATTGAAAATGGGTTTTTCCTTATTGAATCCTAATCAATTTATTCTATCAGGTTTCGACATGACATTCTCTATTCACACTTTCTATATTGTACTAGGTATCTTGGGGTCCATATTCCTCGTCGACGAATTCCACGACATTCTTTAACAATATACATCAATGAATGGAAATCACAGAGTTTCTACCATGCTCGACATAACCTCATCTATTCACATGATGTAGATATGCATCATTGGGGTTTGGGACGAATACCTTTGGTTGAGGGACACATCATTCCTTTACATCATCCTCTCCAAAATTGGGATGGAGTATATCGCTTTTCTTTCGGTACTTTGAAGGCTTCAGGGGAACTATTCTTACTGTACATTGTCTTTTCGATGCCTATATGCTCTATCATATATCTATATTGTATTTGTTGGTGGATATTATTGTATACATTAAATAGATCCACATTGTATTGTCCTGTGGCTATGATCTCATTGATAACATGGATCCATTGTGTATTATTTCGTGGTCATGGTATTGCCTTTCAATTCACAGATCTATAGTGTATTGTGATGGTTGTCATGTTTTGTTTCTCTTCTGCGCATGGGTATGCCTACTTTGAGGATGATATATTATTTTGAATTTATTATTGATCACAGGTACTCATTGATTCCTTGATATCCGATCTCCTTCCTTCTTCCACTTGTCACCATGGATTTCCATAATGTATTTCAACCATCAGTTCCTCTTCTGACCTCATACATTAGGGGGCATATATTATACTTGTATTTTCCACCATAGGTTTTGCAATAATGTTACTATATGTTATGAGGATAGAATTACATAATTGAGTAAAATTGTCATAATTATTTGACAATGAAATTATTATTTTTTCACAATTTCATAATTATGAAATGAGAATTATTTCATAATTGAGAATAAAATCATAATTGAAAAAAAAGTTCACCGTGAGTTGGAAAAAGATCATAATTGAGCATGGAACTTGATAAAAAAATCTCATAATAAACAAAAAACTCATAATAGGTTGGAAAAAGATCATAATTAAGCATGAAATTGTGCATGACTGGTAATTGCTTAGTTCGCATGCCATCAATCCTATCTATGACTTATAATTTCTTAGTTCTCATGATTTGTATCCACCTATATATGAATTGTATACAGTTAATTTACATGTCATGAAGTATGTCTCCAATATCTTTTAAAATCCTATTAAAATATACCAAATCAAGGATATGGGGAGAAAGAGTTTTAAGAGTGGTTATGATGGAAAAATAGAGAGAGAAATTGAAGGGGCTAAGAAGAAGCATTAGGAATGTAGAACTAGGAGGAATCCATAAAGACTAAAGGTGAAGGTACATTTATGTATTTATCTCTTTTTTGTTAATATAGATCATTGGTTTCCCCCTTTCATATTATTCATGTTCAATGTTATATGATAAATATGATCTTTCATTGAATAGATCAAGAGAGATCTAGATGAATTTGTGATTTCCTAATGCTAGAGAGAATTTTTATATTGGTATTGTTTGCCAGTTGTGTGTAGGTAGTAGGTTGAAGGATATTGGAGCTGGATTGTTAGGACTACACCAGCCGAAGAAATGCTAGGAAAACATTCAAAGGAAAATGTATGGATATTTACTATTTCTTAGGATAAAATAGGAAACACGTTATTTCGATATAGGGAGAACCATAGGAATCTAGCACCTCTATATGAATTAGATAAAGGGTATATCTAAGGGAGATCGGGATCATCCATAGGCCATATTTATCTGTAAAAATCATGAAAACACAAACAATACCTAAAATTCACCCCGAAGCCATCACTAATGCAACTTCTTCGATTCCCTTCACAAAACTTTGACATCACTTAGAATGAATGTTGAGTATTGAATCTGAGTTATACCTTTTTATTCTCATTCTATTCTCATTCTATTCCATTATAATCTCACTTATGCTTCCCCTACCATGCATCACATCAATCAACCTTAAATCATTTCAAAGATAGTTGATGTACCTACCACCTACCTGTGCATGTTTTTTTTTGGACACTTGTCTTCTTCCATCAAATCAAGAACCAATTTGACCAAATGTATTAAATCCATCCCTCCAATTGACACATCATCGAGGATAACTATGTCCATCTATTTTAGTTGGTCCACCTATTCCCAAATCCCCCATGGGAGTGGGTCCCCTACCATCCATATGCAGTTCTAACTAAGCTAGGAGAACCATGCATTGGCCATGTAGTCCACTAGATAAATTCCCTTATGTCGAACATGTTTGGGTTCAATGAGTGATATTATCCTAACAAGCCTTGAAATATTTGAGGGTCCATACAAGAGACATCAATTATTTGAGAGTTTTTATGAGGGAGTATCATTCAATTTTTTTTAGAGATGTGATGAATACCTCAGAGTCTCCCTCTACCACTATGGACCCGTATCCTTTTTACTATGTGACCCATATCTCCTTGAGGAGTACAACTAGTTCTGATCCATTATTCGATTTGTTTCCTAGGTTCAGGGGACTACAACTTGAATCTAACCCTCTTTGTTCCTGGACACTCCACATGCCCCTATGCCACCCCCACTAGTCCTAGATTTCCTTTAGAGGTGTCATGAAAGTTTAACTTTAGAAAGCATTCATGGGAATTTTTCATGTGTTTCCTGGATCTTAGCAACACGAGTTTCTAAATGTACAGTTCTTGCTTCAAGAATGATCCAATATTTCAGTTTTTGAAGATTATGGAGTCATGTTCCTCCAGTTGCATGTCTTGCACAGACTAGGATGAGACTTATAGGGATTCATGTACATTGTTTTGGATGATAATAATTATGTTGAAATATTGTAACTGCAAAGAGTATTCTATTAATTATTAAGTCGTTTAATTATAGATCAATCCCCTTTTCTGGATTGATCATGTCAGGGTTATGTATGACCAACTCCACTTTTATGTATTGTTAAATCCCTAATTATATCATGCTAATTAAGAAGTCGCCCCCTAGGCCTAATTAAAGTGGTTATAACCACTAAGTGAAGAGGTTATACATGCTTTATGTAGAGACAGTTTCCTAGAACCTCCCAGCTAGTATGAATAAGTGATAAGTGTTCCTCATTTGTTCACTCACTCAATTTAGTCACTCAATGCGCAAGTTTGGAGATTTATGAAGTTGGGAGAAGGAGGAGAGAGAGGCGCATTGCTCAATATTGGATATTCTCTAGTTTTTTGGGTTATTATCTTGTCATTGTATTGGCTATCTATATTAAGGAATTTTTTTTTGGTTTTTCTCCCCCAGGAGGGTTTCCCAGGATAAATGGTGTGTATCTTGTGATTATGTTTCTCTCAACGATCCTACCTATGTTATGGTTATCTAGTAAATTGAAAATAAACTTAATAGAAGCTTTAAATTTAACATGCTATCACATCCCTGTTGAAGAGAGCACATTTCACTGGATAAGAAAAATATCATTGTTTTCGTACAAGAAAATTAGGGCTTTTATTGCAAAGGAATTTTTTCCTAAAAACCATCTAGAAAAGTGCACCCTACCCTACTAAATATTTTTGAATATTGAGAGCACCGTTTCAGCAGACAGAGCCTCCAGAAATTCAAACCCTAGTTTTGACTGGTACCAAAAAACCAGAAGTACCAGAAAACCAAAAATCCAGATTTACCAGAAAACTAGAAGAACTAGGAAACCATAACTAGTACCAAAAGTAGTAGCCTAGATTGCCATAAGTCAAGTTTCAAGGGGAAAAACTCGAAATTTTTTAAATTTAACAACTCTGAAAATCTCTCTCCGGCCCAGAGAATCTATTCCCAATATCATAATTTCAAAATTTCAAGTTTGGAAAATTAGGGTTTCCTCATAAAATCGTAAGTTACAGTTGCAATTTCATAATCAGTTGTAGCACTAGTTGCAGTCACACTTGAAGTTTTTAAAGGGTTGGTAATTATTACCACTGTTACCAGATTGTACAACTACCTGCAAATACTATTTGAGGTATGTACTTACATATGTTTAAAATGTTAATCTTTAAAGGGTATTTGCAGGAGAAGGTATCTCTTGGCATAGATCCAGAAGGATCTCAGATCCAATACATTTAGAGGAATATGCACCCCAATTTTGATTATTGTGATTTGAATCTATTTGTTATAACATTATTTTGACCTCATGGACATCTATTTTAGATGTGAAATCATACTAACGATTGGTCAAAATTATCAAGGTTGATTAAAGTTGAGTTTATAGATTTTATATATTTTATTATCTAACTTAGATTTATATGAAGATAACATATTTTCTTAGTACAAAAGACAAGTTGAAGAAATCATTTGTCATCTTAAGTGGAGGATACTTGAAAGAAAAAAAACACACTCATTCTTGAGGAAAAAACTTAGGTTCCAGGTTTCATTGATTAAGTTGATAAGATTCAAACTTGCACATGTCAAGCTTGATAGCTACCTCATAGTTGAGATAGCATACTTGGTAGCAGGTGGACATATTGTGATCATTCACGAGATATAACTAAATTTCCTCTAGGATAAACTTCTTCATTTACCTCTAGATTCCCATGGAGGAATGAGTATTCATAACACTAGAAGAGTGTTTCTCTTGATATTGTATTTCTTCCTTTTAACCCTTGTTGCAGGAAGGTCACGAGTGATACATCTAAAGGAGATTATGTGGTGATTTTTCTCACCTTTTATTTATTATTATTATAAAGAGTATTATTATTCATTGTTGTTTTTCTTGGAAGGTCACAGGCGCCCTAAGGAAGCTATAATGAAGGTTGTAGAAGGAACTATATTAGATGAGACATGGAGTAGACTATGTACATTCATGTACTAAAGAAGATGAAGAAGAAGTTATTTTTGAGATCTAGAGTATCCCATATGGAGATTGAATGTAAGGAGAAGAAGGCTCTAAATATGACCAAACATTAGAACACAAATCACAAAATACTTGGTCAAAGGACACTGAATCCACCTTGACGGGAAGCATAACTCGTTTAAATTTTGACTTAACTTTTCACATTTAGACTTGGTATTCAACACAAAGTACACCCTATAAGAGATGATGAATTCTTTTTAGAATCAAAAGAAATCAAGAGTAATCTTGATCTTATAAAGGATCAGATGAAGAGACAAATTTGGGAAGACTGATGCCATGAGAAGACTAGATCGTAGGAGATATAAAATCTCTTGGGTAGATTCAATTCTTTCAGTGACAAAGAAGGAAGCCAGTCAGAAAGACTAAGACATGGAGTTTTCATGAGACTAGAAGAGAAGTAAATATTGAATTCCAAGATTAATATAACACATCAAGCATGTGGTAGATGTACAAAGTCTGATGTGTTTCTAGAGGATTCTCCATGCAAGAGGGAGAATACTATGATGAGACATTTCCTCCAGTAATTGAAGAAATAGTTCTAGTATTCATGAAGACAAATAGGAAAATCATGAATTTTATATAGTATGAGATTTTGAGGGAGAAATCCATATACTTTAGAGTGATTCATCTTCAGTGCCAATTGATCAGTACATTATTCGGACCATGGAGACATGAATACACTAGCATACAGAGTTACCTCCATGAAATAATAAGAGATACTTTCAGTATCATTTATTGAGACACTCTCAATTTTAGATGAAGTTGTTTCCATGATAGAGTATAAGAGTTGCCACAGTGAGAATGAAGCAAGTCATTCTCAACTTCAGATCAGCTGTAAGTACAAAGTCCCAGTTCCAGAAGGAACAATTGAAGAAAAAGTAGAGGACATACTCTCAGGTAGGGAAGATAGATAATGCTTGGAAGAAAGAACATAGAGATACCACATGATTGTGCATATTGATTTGAGGCTGATCAAGTTTACCAGGTTGGTACAAAGTGATGTAAAAATTTGATTTGAAGTTGAATACAGAAAGACTCATGTTTGCAAGATGAAGCAAGATCCTAGAACTTGGTATGGAATAATTGAAAGTCACCTCATGAACTTGGGATTTACCAAGAGTAAAGTTGATTCTAACCTTCAAGGTTATAAATGATGAGCCAACAATGTTTTCACTATGTGTAGATTATTTATTCTTGACATATGAAGAAAATATCATGACAGATTGCAAGAACAAGCTCACTATACATCTTGAGATGAAAGACCTAGGCCTGATGCATTATTTTTTAGGTCTTGAAGTTTGGTAGAACCTAGCGAATATCTTTCTTAACCAAGGGAAGTATGCAGTTGAAATAATGAATATCTTTGACATGTAAATACATGAACACACCCATGGAAATGACGTTGAATCTCCCGGTAGACACTTCGTCATAATTGGTTGATGCTACTCTGTACTAACATATTGTTAGTTCGTTGATGTATATAATGAACAACAAGATAGATATATGTTTTATTGTGAACACATTGAGTAAGTATCTAGTGGAGACCAAATTTGTTCCCCTTTTATATGCAAAACATGTTGTGAGATACCTTAAGGGTACATGGGACTTTTGTCTCTCTTATAATGGAGATCATGACTTCATACTGAGTGGTTATACCGATTCAGACTGGGATGGAAGTGTTTTCGACAGAAATATAACTTTAGGATGTTGTTTCAGTCCGAGGTCAACCATGAATTCATGGTTGAGTAGGAAGCAATCCAATACTTATCTCAACACGACAGAAGCATAATACATTGCAGCATGTTCCATGAGTTGTGAATCCATATGGATTTGAATGTTGTTGACATATCTATTTGATATGGATATGGAAGCCTCTATGACTCTATGTGATAACTAGAGTTGTATCAAGATGATGGAGAACCATGTGTCCATGACAAAGGCCAAGAAATTTAATAAAAGAATGGGAGAAGGGGGAGAAAACCAATCTTATCCAAAACTGCATTGGAAGCATCCGCCAACCTCTACGACACAACACAAATCAAGAAAAATACAAGTTCATCGGGCTTCATAGGAAATACTTAGAAAAACTTGAATGTCTACAAGTTACATTGGTGCATGCATCGGTGAGGAGTGTGGAAGACTTCCAAGGTGACTAACCTCGCACGAGTGAATACCAAATGGTGAAGGATCGTGACATGTCCTTTGAATTATGAGACTCGTGAATGAGATCCCCCTAATACTAAACTTACTTTCCCACTTAAAATTACATGCACCCAAGTTGACAAATGTCTCCCTGAAGCTACATGAGGTCCACTTAACACTTGTCCCCCCTTTCCCCTAGGAACTTAGGACAACAGAGACTATGTCAAACCTTATCCTTTAGGAAATAGCAATATAATATTATTCCTTTAGAGGTAATCCCTCTATCTCATTCCATATTACTAGACACTTATCCCCTTCACCACCTAGTGGAGCTTATTCCCCCATAACTCTTTCTTCGTTGAGGGTCTACACGCAACAATGTATAATTTTTATTAATGATTTTTCATAATTACATATACCTAAAATGATCCTGGCCTTAGCATCCTAGGATCTCTAACCTAATCATCACATAATCCTTCTAGCTTATTATAACTCGGCTCACCATCCTAATGAACATGTTTGAAATTTATAATTACAATTAGGTCTCTACCAAGGATATTACAATCCCCTCCCCTTATTTTTTTATTGTCCTCCGTACAACTTGTTTATACATATATAATTCTAAAATTCTTCAAAAATATCCAAGATTTAGCTATTGGAGGTATATTATCCACTTGGTGCTCTACTTTCAAGCACCAATTCTGGTGTTCATATTGCATCTTAAATTCAATTTCTCTATTCCATAGAGTTTCTTCAAGAAGAATTCAGCTCATTGTTCCTTGTTACATGCTTCAATTAAACCTCATTGAAAGCACCAACTAGTTGTAGATCCACAATGTTCCACCCACCCTTAGATCTCACTATTAATAAACTCTCCCCGGTGGATATGACTCCACAGATGTAAACACTCTACTCATACACCTCTTAATTGACAAGACTTCCATATCAACATGGTCTAGGCAATGGTACCAAACCTCAGCAGCATTCCAACCAATGGTCTCATTTCCCCACATGCATGTCCCACCCTAAGAGTCTACACCTTCATTATCACACAGTCCATCGGTTTCTACACCTCCCTTTCCTTGGTCTTCAACAACATGCCAGATCAGGAATTCTTAGAGAACCATGGCTCCCATAGTTCCAAATTCCCTCAAATATTTCCAATCAACATCTTCCCCGAGCTACTCTTGTAGTCAACACTCTAACTTTAATCAACATCATCTCATCTGCATCACCCACATGAGGTTATCATTAGATAACATAAAATAATTCATTTAGGAACTCAAACTTAGTTCAAAAGGGAATTCAACCTTTTCCCCAAAACATGAAATTATATTTCATAATTTTTTTTGGTTGTTTCCATATTATGAATGCAGTCGTCCTTGTGGTTTTCCACATGCACCAAACTACATATTATTTTTCCTGCAATGCTTCATTTTTCATACAACCAACAAATTTTTAGTATTTCCTATACATCATAATTCAATTGAAATATGTACAAAACCCTATGCAGTGATCTTAGAATTTATTGCACCTAGCAATTCAATCACAATTACCAAATTATTTAATAAAATAGAATGACTCATCATTCTATGCATATGCATGTTCACAGTAATATCTATAAGTTCATTACTTCTTTTCTAAACAATTAATTTTTTGATGTCAGTATTCATGTGACTACTTCACTTGTAACTTTCTTGTTGCAATGTCTAACAACTACTGAAATGTCCTCAGTTTCATGAGTTAACAACATTTCAGCTATTAGTAATAAATATTTCCATGCAATAATATATATCTATGTACTTGCAAAACACATTCAACAATTGCATTTAGTAAAAAATTATATCACTTATTATGCATGAGTGCAATTCTCAATGCATACTTATCCAATGCATGTTACATTGAATCACATAATTATCTTTATCTTAGTCATGTATCTCACCATCCATAAGTTGGAATTTTGGCCAATGTGTTGACACATACTCCACACACTTCCTATTGTCTTCCAAATTAATTGGATGCCTTCCTTTTCGACCCAAACACTACACCAGGAATATAATTATGTAGTATTTATTAGTGTTGCAAAAAGGGTTGCAGTCCAAGTTTTATTTAAAGGTAGGAAGCTCTTAGTACCTATGTGGATCATAACCTTTCAATATCCATACCTTGCCATATCCAACTATGTCATGGTCTCACACATGACTAGCTTACTGGCATTCATTCCTGAAATAAGTTATTATCTTTTAATTCTCTGGTTATTACCCCATAACCAAATTAACATGACATTGTAATATGTTAGTGTGTGCATTCATAAGATAAAAAGATATGAATTAATACATGCATCCATCCTTTACCACATCAAGTGGTATTCATTCAAATAATGTAATCATGTGATTTTATAATGGAGATCATGACCTCAGACTGAGTGGTTATACCAATTCAGACTGTGATGGAAGTGTTTCTGATAGAAAGAGAACTTTAGGATGTTATTTCAATCTGAGGTTAGCCATGAATTCATGGCAGAGTAGGAAGAAATCCAGTATTTATCTCAAAAAAACAGAAGCATAATACATTGCAACATGTTCCGAGAGTTATGAACCCATAGGGCTTCGAATTTTGTTGACATATTTGTTTGATATGGATATGGAAGCCACAGTGACTCTATGTGATAACTAAAGTTGTATCAAGATGATGGAGAACCATGTGTCCCATGATGAGTCGAATCACATAGAGATCCGATATTATTTTATTCATGATATAATGTAGAGGGGAGTTGTAAATCTCCAATATCTTAGAAGATATGAGTAGGTTGTACACCAAGCCTCTGTCTGGTGTAAAGTTTAAACACTTTCGAGAAAATCTTGGTATAGTTCGAAATAACCTCCCTCGAATGGGGGAGTAGTTTTGATGATAGTATGTTATCCTGACCAATAACAGGTGGCTCAGTTGGGATTTTATATCCTAGGGGACTGATCATCCCTATACAGATATCGAAGGTATGGTAAGAACAGTTTATCAGAGTACCTATGCATGTAAATGCTATTTGTGGTCAGTAGTGGTAGCTTCATTAGGATTTTTATAATCCCAGGGAATCTTATGATTCCTAGGCAGATCCCAAAGGTATGGTAAGGATGGTCTATCAGAGTACCATGTGGTAGCTCTATTAGGATTTTATATCCTAGGAAATATTATGATTCTTTGGTAGCTCCTTAGGGACTGTCAGAGTACCACAAAATGTCATTGCACCTGCCTAATTATTTTTCATATGTTGTTGATGTTGTTCCAGCCTCATGCTGATGATTTCAAACCTCGTGTTGATATTGATGTTTTTTTATCCTCATGCTGATGATTTCCAGCCTCGTGTTGATGTTGTTGTTTCTCCATCCTTGTGTTGTGATGATGTTGTTTCTCTAGCCTCGTCCTGTGTTGATGATGTATCATCCTTGTGTTGATGTTGTTGTTTTTGTTGATACTGTATTAGCCTCGTGTTGTTGATGATGTTGTACCAACATCATGTTGGTGATATTTTCATGCTATTTATGTTGATACTTTAGCTTCTTGTTGAAGATGATGATGATGATGCCAATTCATCCTCTTGCTAAAGATGATGATGATGCCACTTCAACTTCTTGCTAAAGATGATGATTCTACTTCATATCCTTGTTGAAGATAATATGACTTTATCCTCATGCTAAAGAGTATGATGATGTTACTTTAACTTCATGCTAAATATGATGACGATGTTACTCTAGCCTCATGTTGATGAGCATGATGATGCTACTCCAGCTCCATGTTGTGAACGATTATGATGAGAAAAAATTCCAATGATTTATAGATGTGTCAGTAAGTGTTCCAGATGTTGATGATGTTGTTTCCCTCTCTCTCTCCCGATGATGTTGTATTGAGTTGTGTATGTAAAATACCCTTCTTGTTAAGGGGGAGTGTTGAAATATTGTAAATGCAAAGAGTATTCTATTTAATATTAAGTCATATAATTATAGATCAATCCCCTTTTTTGGATTGATCATGTTGGGGCATATGTATGACCAAATCCCATTTTCTCGATTGGTCAACCCATAATTATATTATTCTAATTATGAAGTCATCCCCCAGGCCTAATTAAAGTGGTTATAACCACAAAGTGAAGAGGTCCACCCTAATTGATTAATAGACACCTCTCTAGTACCTTGCAACTAGTATAAATAAGTGAGGAGTGTTCCTCGTTTATTCAGTCACTCCATTCACTCACTCAATGCATAAGTTTGGATATTTTTGAAGTTGGGAGAAGGACGAGAGAGAGACACATTTCTCAGTATTATATATTCTCTAGTATCTTGGGTTATTGTCTTGGCATTGTATTGGTATCTATATTAAAGAAGTTTTTTCTAGGTTTTCTTCCCCGTGAGGGTTTCCCAGGATAAATATTGTGTATATTGTGATTGTGTTTCTCTTAGTGACCCTACCTATGCTATGGTTATATAGTAGGAATCCTGAGAAGGCATTCCAAGCCCCGTTGAGGATTAGATTCATGAAGATATATTTTTCCCTTTCCTCTATGGTTCTTGGCATGTCATTCCTAATCATATCCTATCATATGAACAATTCCACTCATTTTTCCCATAGATATGTCACGTCTCTGTAGGATCTCAACAAATGGTCGAGGGTTCCTCTTATTCCTTGAATAACATGCAAATCAAAGGACTTGTGAAATCCCATTGGATTAGGAGGTCCCATTTATATAGTTTTTAGTTGGTGATAAGGCACATGAACATAGATACATTTGTCTATGTGTATGGTTTCTAGAACTTATCCCACAATTTCTTGTGCTACACCACCCACCCCCCCCTCTCACCACTGCTAGGTAGGATTATTTCACCCAAAATTTCCCATTAGCTTGTTCTCCCCATATAAATAGGTGATCAATTATTATTACTTATATTTTCAAGCCAACATCATTTCCTACATCAACCTCTTTGTGTCTTCAACCCATGATCTAGGCCTGTCTTCTAGGCATTTCCAAGAATGGGTATATGGGTTTTTCACATCTTGTTTAGTCTTCCAATAATGGAAAACCTTAGTCTATCCCTCCTGAGTCATTACACATCTTAGTGTTTGAAGGTTCCTAAAGTACCCAAGAGATGGATGGTGATCCCATGCATCATCCTAAAATAGGTTTTAGTGGGAATTATTTATCTACCGGAAGCTATGTTGTTGGACTAGTCACTAGTTCTTCCATGCATTATTGTAGATTAGAGAATCCAAACTATCTCTCTCTTCCCTAATCAGCTCCTCCTAGGTTGTTTGAGGGGCATATTTACTTTTACATATCTTTTCCCAAAGGGAACTATGATCATTAATCCAACTCCACCATAGATTGGTCATTGATACTTGATCGACCAATTATGGTTCTCTAATTCCCAACCCACCATGGTCCTTCAACTTGCATGGATTCTCCCATGCTACCAACACATATTCTTTTCTTTAGTCACCCCTCCCAAGAGGAAAAAGTGTTGCAGGTTCTTGATTTTATTTAGAGTTTTTTTTGGAGCTTCCATGAGTAAGAATAAATACATCAACATGGACATTAGGACCGATTTTATCAAAATAAATATCCTTGGGAGAGAGAGGAAATGATTTGTCCATCTAGAGGGCTTGTCTTCTACTTTAGCCATGAGTTATACCAATGAGTCACTGTGTATGGATTTATCAATGAGTAGAACCCCTAGGTATTTGGAAGGGAGGGACACTTGTTGTAATCCCAGAAGAAGAGTTATTTTTCTCTAGATTGGTTGGTGAGTGTTAAATAAAAAAAATTCTTATTTTTCCAGGTTTATTAGGGTCCTAGAATATTTATTGAATAAATTTAATACCTTCTTAAAGGACATGGATTCTTTGACTTTTGGTTCACCTAATAAGAAGGTTTCATCCACATAATTAAAATAGGAGAGAGGATCCTCTAGGGAGTACATGGAGATACCCTATATGGATCCTTCCACCTTATCATACTTTATACTTCATCCCAATCCCTTTGTCATAATGATATATATATAAAGGGAAAGGGGTTCACATTATCTTGCGACCATAGAAGGGTTAAATGTTCTATAGGGGGAATCCAATTACAAGGATTGATAAAAAGGCTGAGGAGACCAGGTTTAAAACCCATTCGACCCAATCCTCCTTGAAACCAAATGCATCCAACATATTCCTAAGGAAGACTCAGTTTATACAGTCATAAGATTTGGACATATCAAGCTTCATTGTCATCCAAACTTTTCTCATGGAAGTGAGGGAGTGGATAGTCTCATGGGCCACAACAATAACATTCAGTATTTTCCGACACTCCTAAAAAAACATCTATTGTTGGGATATGATGATTGACATGATGAGTTTGAGACTATTTTCTATCAACTTAGTAATGATCGTATAAATTACATTACAAAAAGATGTAGGTTAAAACTTATCTGCAGTGATGGATTTGTTGGCCTTAAGAATTAAAGTGATGAAAGTGAAATTGAAGGCCTATTGGATGGATATGGAAGATCATGAATCCTGAACCTCTTCCCAAATATCTTGCCTTAAAATTGGCTAGACAATTTTGAATAAATCGACAGTGAATCCATTTTACCTGCATATTTTCCCTAGGCCATGTCTTTGAATATTCCTTCCACCTCCTCCAAATATTATTTTTGTAACATCCCCAACCACCAAAAGGCCGATAAATGATACTCATGCAAGGCTCTGCTTCTCTACTATGATATGTGACAATTACAACCTTAAACTATTGAGCTATGCCACACAGAGATACTTGCAGAAAAACATACACATCCATATAAACATAGAATGACTTTTCTATGTATAGATAACATATTAATGCAATAATTAACAGTAAGCCTACACATGAAGTATATGTAACTTACACATGCAATACTCATAAATTACAACATATGTACCATTACACAACATGCAAATGAACATAAAAGTGGTACTTTTCTTTTATTATAATACCACCAACTGTGTGTAAACATTCCATGAACCTCCAAGCCTTAGACCATGTTGTTCATAATGCTCAACAATGGGTCACCCCCGAGCTGAAACTAAGCTCCATCTAGGGAAAGCTAATCCTAGAATAGGTTGAGGTTACATGAGACTGCACAGTGCAACTGGAAGGTTTCTCGCTAAGATCCTTCTTATGCCCATTACTCATGGAATCTCATTCCCCACATGCTTGTTCCAACCTGATAATATGCACCTTCAGTGTTCCACAATCCATTGATTTCTCCACTTCCCCTTTTAGGGTCTCGACAATATGTCGGATCAGGAATTCTAAGAGCTTCCTAGTTGTCACTGGACTCTCTTTAGGAAAAAATCACTTCCCAATAAACTCTCTCACTTGGAGAGAGTTTCTCACAAGCATGACAACCTTCATCTTCAACCACGAGCCTAACAACCCACTTCTTCAACCAGCTTCAACTCAATTCTAGCAAGTGAGGATAACAACAAGGCTCAATATAGATCATGGGATGGAATAAAGCACCATTAGTTAAGGCACAACATGAATCTGGAAAGTACATATATGTTGTGCTTCATAGGAATACAAAGGTCAGCTTCATGGGTTACTGGTTTTAGAGGTGTTTCCAAGATGGAGAGGTCCATGACAGAGGCCAAGAAAGCTAAGCAAAGGATCAGAGAATGGGGATAAAACCAATCTTAGCCAAAACTGTGTTGGAAGCATCTTCCAACCTATACAACACAACACGACTCAAGAAAAATACAAGTTCGTCAATCTTCATAGGAAATACGTAGGAAAAATCCAATGTATTCAGGTTACATTGGTGCGTGCATCAATGAGGAGTGTTCAGAATTCCAGGGTGACTAACCCCACGAGAGTGTAGACCAAATGGTGAAGGATCATGACCCATCCTCTGAATCGTGAGATTCTTGAATGAGGTCCCCTCAATAACAAGTTGACTTTCCCACTTAAAATTGCATGCACCCAGGTTGACACATGTCTCCCTCAAGCTGTATGAGCTCCACATAACACTTGTACCCCCTTTCCCATAGGAACTTAGGACAACACAGATTATGTCAAACCTCAACCTTTAGGAAATAACAATATAATATTATTCCTTTAGAGGTAACCCCTCTAGCTTAACCCATATTCCTAGACACTTAGCCCCTTCCCCACATAGTGGAGCTTAGTCCCCCAAAACTCTTTCATCGTGGAGGGTCTACATGCAACAATGTATAATTTTTGTTAATGAGTTTGCATAATTACATATACAGAAATGGCTCATAACCTTAGTATCCTAGGATCTCTAGCCTAATCATCACATAAGCCTTCTTGCTTATTATAACTCAGCTCACCATCCTAATGAACATGTTTACAATTCATAATTACAACTGGGTCTTTATCAAGGATATTATAATCCCCTCCCCTTATTTTTTCATTGTCCTCAATGCAACTTGTTTATACATATATAATTCTAAAATTCTTCAAAAAGATCCAAGATTTAGCTATTGGAAGGCTATTATCCACTTGGTGCTCTACTTTCAAGCACTAATTCTAGTGTTCATATTGCAACTGAAATTCAATTGCTCTATTCCATAGAGTTGCTTCACGAAGAATTCAACTCATTTTTCCTTGTTACATGCTTCAATTAAACCTCATTGAAAGCACCAACTATTTGTAGCTCCACGACATTCCACCCACCCTCAGATCTCACTGTTGATAAACTCTCACTGGTGCCTATGACTCCACATATGTAAACTATGCTCATAGACCTTTTGATTGAGAAGACTTCAATATCAACATGGTCTAGGCCATGGTACCAAACCTCAGCAACACTCCAACCAATTTTCTCTTTTCCCCACATGCATGTCCCACCCCAGGAGTGTACACCTTCATTGTCAAATAGTCCATTGGTTGCTACACCTCGCTTTCCTTGGGCTTCAACAATAGGTCAGATCAGGAATTCTCAGAACATTGTGGCTCCCGAAGTTCCAACTTCCCTCAAACATTTCCAATTATCATCTTCCCTGAGCTACTCTTGTAGTCAACATTCTAACTTTAATCAACATCTTCTCATCTGCATCACCCACATGAGGTTATCATGAGAGAACATAAAATAATTCATTTAGGGACTCAAACTTAGTTCAAAAGGGAATTCAAATTTTCCCCCAAAACATTAAATTATATTTCATAATTCTTTTTGTTGTGTCCATATTATGAATGCAACCATCCTTGTGGTTTTCCACATGCACAAAAATGCATACCATTTTTCCCGCAATGCTTCATTTTCCCTACAACCAACAAATTTTTAGTATTTCCTGTACATCATAATTCAATTGAAATATCTACAAAACCCTATGCAATGATATTATAATTGTTTTCACCTAGAAATTCAATCACAATTACCAAACAATTTAATAAAATAGAATGACTCATCATTCTATGCATATGCATGTTCACAGTAATATCTGTAAGTTTATTACTTCTTTTTCTGAACAAGAAATTTTTTGTAGTCAGTATTCATGTGACTACTTGACTTGCAACTTTCCTGTTGCAATGTTTAACAAATACTGAAATGTCCTTGGTTTCATGAGCTAACAACATTTCAAATCTTAGTAATAATTATTTCCATGCAATAATATATATGCATGTACTTACAAAACACATTCAACAATTGCATTTAGTACACAATTCAATCACTTATTATGCATGAGTGTAATTCTTAATGTATACTTATCCAATGGATGTTACATTGAATCACATAATTATCTTTATCTTAGTCATGTATCTCACCATCCATAAGTTAGAATTTTGGCCAATGTGGTGACACATACTCCACACACTTCCTATTGTCTTCCCATTTAATTGGATTCCTTCCTTTTTGACCAAAACACTACACCAAGAATATAATTATGTGGTATTTATTAGTTTTAGAAAAATGGTTGCAGTACAAGTTTTATTTAAAGGTAGGAATATTTTAGTACCTGTGTGAATCATAACCTTTCCATATCCATACCTTGCCATATCTAGCTATGTCCTGGTCTCACACATGACTATCTTACTGGCATTCATTCCTATAACAAGTTCTTATCTTTTAATTCTTTGGTCATCACTCCATAACCAAATTAACATGGCATTCTACTATTTTAGTGTGTACATTCAAAACCTAAAAAGATATGAACTAATATAGGCCTCTAGCCTTTACCACATCCAGTGGTATGCATTCAAATAATGTAATCATGTGATTTTATAAAATAACTCTAGTTGAGAAAATTCTTACCTAAATTCCCTTCATTAATTATGCAATAAGAGTAATAAAACTCATACCTGCATGACTTCCATTAATAAATTTGATGTTACCCTTATGGTTGATGGAAATAGAATCTTTCATGCTTCTTTTATCAAATGTAACCAACCTTCAAGTTTTTGTTTCTTCCCTCCTTATGAAAAAATATCACCAACAACAATTGGAAACATGCAAGCATTCTTTCCTTTGGTTGACCCTAAAAGCCATAACATACTTGTTTCCATAGAAATTACATCAACTTCTTCCTCTGTGAAAAACTTTTCCTTTCTAATCGCAGAAGTCTACAATTATTCTCGTATTCCTATATCTTCTTGTGCTCCCACTGTAATCATTGTACATGATTAGTTATGACTTGAGGACTTTCTATCCAAATCACTCTTGGTTGATTTTGCATTTATAGTCCCAAACTAAGATGATATTGACCTTCAACTTTCATTAATTTCCAGGATCCAACTATCCCAACTTGTACTTGGATGAATTAGATTCGAAACAAGGTTGTTTTATAGACTCTGGATTCTCCAACTTCCAGTTACTCTTCAGGACTGAAATTCTTCATACCTTTCCCAATGTAATACTTTAGTACTTGAGGTTTTCTTGTATTCTCCTCTTCTCTTTTGCCAACTGCATAGAATTAACTGAAAGTCCTTCTTTTACCTTACCATCATAGATTCAAGTGATTCCTCTGACCTCTTGGGTTGTCACTCATGGCTCTATGTCACTTAATATCGATTGTGGTCAGGCACCATCTCCTTTTCATTCAAAACCATGCATAGAACCATTTTCTTCTTCTTGGTTCCCTATTGATTTCTCTTTAGAAGTCATTTCACTTTTAAATTGTTCTTGACTTGATATCTCCATGCTCTTGTGGAAATACCTTCACACCTTTCAAGTGCATCAACAATCCTCTACTATTCTAGCTTTCCTCCCTAGAGTGTGGACATGAATTCCTATTAGTTGGATACATATCTCATGATTTCTTATTCCATTATATTAGGATGTTCATGGACTTGAATCCATCCAAAAGTTTTTCCTTATCTACTTTACATACTTGCCATCACATATTATGCTGCTATTAATTTTCAGCATTCCATTATTATTTGGATTCCTCTGATTCATCTCCTGAATGAACAAATTATAATTCCAGTCATGTTCTCTGAGTAACTTTGGATAGTTAACACCAATTTATATATTGAAGCAATTTGGTTTAGCCTTTCCATGACTGATCATATCAGCACTGATATTATCTTGATGAATTATTATTTTCTCCCGACTTGACCCATCTAATTTTACAATCTAACTAAAAAAATAAGCGTATTTCATGCCATATTTGATGACCTTCATTCCATGGAGGATGACCTTACACTACGCATTATTATAGTAATAATGGAGGTGTTATCTCCAACCCATAGGATTTTTCCTTGGAGATATTGCCACTTTCTCCATGCATACATTTCATCCTTCTTTATCAAAATACTAACATTCTAATATATATCAATCTATGTATATTAGATCTTCCCACTATATACTTATTTAGCTTAACATTCTTTAGCACTTTTTTTTTTTTTAATTTGTAACCATTACAACTGGAATCCTCTTTCTGAAACCTTTCCAATCATGGATTCCTTTCTCAATTTTGAGCCTTGAGCAGAAAGTTATGATCCTTCACAACTTGTGCTTCTTCTATAATGCACCTCTTGTGGATCGATCTTTTTTCTCTGAGCTAATCATTATCTGATTTAGTTCTTGTTTAACTCTACAAAAACAATGTGCAGTCAATCGAAATTGTCAAGCCATCAATACTAAACAATTTCCACAGTATTCCTAAATCAATTTGATTCAACGAAAGCCTTCATATTTCATTATGTGGTTGTCGATTAATCAAGAATCCCCATAGATATTTTATTTCTGAGMTCTACACCACTCAACAATAATTTTCGAGCACTGGCCCATTTTGTCATCCCCCAACCCATCCGACCATGGGTTGTGGCCTAGTGCTAGGTCGATGGGCTCTTATTTGGGACTTCTRGCCTCCGACTTTAGAAGTTTACAAACAACATCACAACAAATCTCTCAAAGTTCTGTATTGACAAACTTGCGAAGTAGGGAGGATCAATATCCCATGACTACCCAACATCCAACGAATGACACCCACTATGGAACTTCAGGCATCTAACCTCTAGGACTTTAGGGCTTTGGAGGATTTCACATACGCACACTCCCAACCCCCTTGAACTGTTAATCTTCAAACACGTCCATGTCATCTTTGGTGATGTCATTACGTCTCGTCACCTCGGTGTTATGAATATTTTTAAATTTCTTCCTTTCATTCCCTTATAAACCATTCTTCTAGAGTGCCAGGTCTCTGGATTTCACAATTAGCGCCCCGCATCCAATGGGACCCATGGTTTCAGTACTTGAAATAAGATACTGAATAGTCACATCCCTTAATGCCTTTCAAATTAGAGGGCATGCATCCACAGTTTGGATTAACCTTCCTTTCATCCCATAATTCCTTTGATGCTGACACATAACCCCTCAGTGAAACCATGGTTTGGATTGCGGGACTGCCTTAGGGAATTAAATCCCATGAATCTTGGGTTCCCGCAATGCCTTCTAGTCATTGATATTGGTGTATATTGATCAATGCCAGTGTGGGATGACTAACCATTCTCAAACGGAGTGCTAAGTGGTGGAATAATAGTAGCTGACATGTGGCCCAATCAGATGGGTGACACGTGTCACATTCCAAATGGAATTTCAAAATTTGATAGGTCTGAAACCAACTGAAACATGGCACACATCCCATGTTTCCACATCATTCCTGATGACATCATCATGCCACGTCACTCTGAAATGTAATGCTTCAGAGGTTTTTATGCCTGCTTCCTTCTACTCTCCCGAATTATGAATTTCCAGACTTCTTTAACCTTGGGGTCCACATAGTACAATTTTCCACAATCCAGGTGGGGGCATGTGGAAGGTATAGGATAGGTCCATGTCACCTTCAGGTGATGTCATCATGACTCACTACTTTGGCTCTTTGGGGCTTTGTATCTTTCGGCATCGGGAGTTCTCACCTCAACACACACTAATTCTCCTGAACACCAGAATCCTGAACAAGCCAATCTCCTAAAACATGTCTCTTTTGATGGATGATCTGGATTACTCCAGACTTCGAAGCTTCATTTCTCAAACCCCTTTCTCCTTAGAGGGTTTCCTCGACAGTTATTTGACCTTTGGATCTGTGCACTCCTTGCAATAGATATTTGTGTCCCTTCATAAGAAAATTCAAGCTATTTATCCCGATATTTTTGAGTCAAAGACTCGGTCGACACACTCCTTGCACCCATGGATGCTATGAACCTTGAATTTTGTCCCTTTTGACAAAAATTCACTCAAAAATATTTGTCTCAAATTCTGAAGGACTTGCATATTAACCCTCCTATACTTTTCTCCAGCTCTGATGGTCAGGAATTGTCCTCCTTCTCCTGAACAAATTCCAACAACCCACATTACATTATGTCCCATTACCACATCTTTCATGGTTTTATAATACCTCTACACCTCTTGAGATTCATAACATGACCAAGGTAATGTCTTGGCACTCAAAATTTTGTGAGGTTCAAAATTTATTCTTCTTGACACAATTTCCCACTGAAAACTTGGTTCCAATGACCACTTATCTAGCCCATCCAGGCTCGGTTCTTGAACCTTGGCTCAGATTCCAATTTGTAATGTCCCCAACCACCAACAAGATGGGAAACGCTACTCCTACAACTCTGTTGTTCTACTCTGGTCTGTGACAACTCTAGCCTTAAACTATTGGGCTATGCCACACAGAGATGCTTGCATAAAAACATACAAATCCATATAAACATAGAATGGCTATTATACATATAGAGAACATATTAATGTGGAAATAACAATAATCCTACACATGCAATATATACAAGTTACAAAGGAAATACTCATAAATTACAACATATGTACAATTACACAACATGTAAATTAACATAAAATTGGTACTTATCTTTTATGAGAAGACCACCAACTATGCGCATATCTTTCATGTACCTCCCAACATTATACCACGCTGCTCATCATGCTCAACAGTGGGTCACCCCTACACGGGGACTAAGCTCCACCTAGGGCAAGGGAATCCTAGACTAAGCTGAAGTTACAGGAGACTGCACAGTGCAACTAGAAGGATTATCTGCAAGAGCCTTCTTATGCCCACTACTCATAGACTCTCATTCCCCACATGCATGTTCCACCCAGGGAATATGCATATTCATTGTTCCACAGTCCATCGGTTTCTCCACTTCCCCTTTCAGGGTCTCGACAATAGGCCAGATCATGAATTATCAAAGCTCAGTAGCTAGTGATGGAATCTCTCTAGGAGAAAATCACTTCCTAGAAAACTCTCTCAACTGGAGAGAGCTTCTCATAGGCCTGACAACCTGCCTATTCAACCACGGGCCTAACAACCCACTTCCTCAACCAACTTCAACTCAATTCCAGCAAGTGAGGACAACATAAAGGCTCATTAGAGCTCATGGAATGGCAACAACCACCATTTGATAAGGCACAACATGTCTCCAGCAAGTACAAATACGATGTGCTTCATAGGAAGACACATGTCAGCTTCATGGGTTATTAGTTTCATAGGTGTTTCCAAGATGAAAGGGTCCACGACAAAGGCCAGGCAAGTTAGGAGAAGCATGGGAGAATGGGGAGTGAACCAAGCTTAGAAAAAATTACGTTGCAACACAACCACCAACCGCTACGACACAACACAACTCAGGAAAAATACAATTTCGTTGGGCTTTAGAGGAAATATGCAAGACAAGTCCAGTGTATGCAAGTTAGACTAGCGCATGCATTAGTGGAGAGTGTGGCAGACTTCCAGGGTGACTAACCCTGCGAAAGTGCAGACTGAATGTTTAACGATCGTAACCCATCCTCCGAATCATGAGACTCTTGAATGAGATACCCCCAACAACAAGATGAATTTCCCACTTAAAATTGCATGTGCTCATGTTGACACATGCCTCTCTAAAGCTGCATGAGATCCACTTAAAACTCGTCCCCCCTTTCCCCTAGGAACTTAGGAAAACACATATTATGTCAAACCTTAGCGTTTAGGAAATAATAATATAATATTATTCCTTTAGAGGTAAGTCGTCTAGATTAGTATCTATTCCTAGACACTTAGCCCCTTCCCCACCTAGTGGAGCTTAGTCCCCCATAACACTTTATTCTTGAAGGGTCAACATGCAGCAGTGTATAATTTTTATTAATGATTTTTCGTAATTACATCTATAAAACAGGATCCTGGCCTTAGCATCCTAGGCTCTCTATCCTAATCATCACATAAGGCTCCTATCTTATTATAACTCAACTCACTAGCCTAAAAAACATGTTTACAATTCATAATTACAACTGGGGCTCTACCGGGGATAGTACACTTGTCTCATGAAACTTTGGTTCTGATCCGAGGAAACAAAATTGGGGATGGACTCTGTAATCCTATGTATGGATTTCTCCATGTGTTGGTCTGGATTAGTCAAAAAATGATTGAAGTGGTTTGTCAATTTTGCCTTAATTTCCTCTTGGGTTTCTCTGATTTCCCCTTCCGCTAATATTAAGGGCGAGATCCTATTCCTTCTTCTCCTTTGCAGGAGATCATTACGAAAAAACTTGGTATTTTTGTTCCCCTCTCTTAGACATATAATCTTATACTTTTGTTTTCATAACATTTCTTCTTAATTTTTTCCTTTTTCCAATTCCAATCATAACTCTTCTTACCTTCTAGTCATTGTGAGTGAATCCCCTTAATGGCCTCATATTGGATCTTCTCCATCTATACTACTAGTCTCTGTTGATCGTAAAAAATGTTTCCAAAGACATCCTTGTTCTAGCATTTTATGCGGTTATTCAAATGTCTAAGTCTCAGCTGGAACTGGAACATCTTTGTTCCATACAAAGTTTTTTCTCCTTCCATAAGAATTCCACATTCTATCGGAAGTCAGTGTGTTCCAACCAAATGTTTTCAAACTTGAAGGGATTGGGCCCCTGCCTTATGTTTTTATTCCATTCTATAATAAATGGATAGTATTCTGACCCATAATAGTGTAATACATTCACAAAGAGAACGTGATAACAATGGGAAAA
>ML800459.1:0-21292 GCA_009831015.1 Picea engelmannii | reverse complement strand
AAGATGTCTAGCCCTCTCAAAGTCGCTTCTGCATCAATTGCTTTGATTACGCATCCTATCCAAACTTTTCGGGCTATACTTTTTATCATTCTCATATCAATTTTTTTTTCTCATAACAGTACTAATTCAACTTCTCGTGAGTGATCCTCTTCCATAACATACTATGTATAAATAGGGCATTAAGTCCTATAACATTCCATGAAATGAAACTTATATCAACACTTTGGTTGGGAGGGGGAATATTTAACTTGGAGACCTACAATTTAGTCTGAATCTACAAAGAGGGCCCCAATTTCCTCGATTTTATTCTTGTGAGGTTTTATACCTCTCTTCCTCTCTTCCCTTGGACTTTTTTTCATAGGTTTGAGGGGTTTGGTTTTGATCCATAGGTTGATCATTATGGAGGATGGGGAATATTTGGAGGCTCTTAAACCTTTTCCTTTCATCAAATCCCTTTACATCTTGCGTAGTGGGTGAATTGACATATTATTGATGTTTTTCTCTCTATACTCTGGTGTTAGGGATTTAATGTCCACCTCCACTTCCTCTAGATACATATCGTATGTAGTCTCTTAATTTTATTCCTCTTCTAACTCTGATTCTTGATTATGGGTATCCTGGATCTCTACTTCCCCCTCTCTTAGATAGTCTTCCCCCAGATGTAGGGAAGTCTTTCTTATTTTGCATTTCCTCACCCTTTGTGCTTGTACTGTATATTTATTCCATTTAATCTTTTGGTTTCTCTTCCTCTCTATGTTCACTAGTCTCCCCCTCCAAGATTGGAATTTTTTAGCATTATTATTCTCTCGAGCTACCCCTAGTTGTTTATTTTCCATTCTATCTACCTTCCTTTTTCTTGGGATTTCTGAGAAACCATCCTTCTTATGGGTTTTTCGCAATTTGGGGGTAGTCCTTGTAAACGTTGCTGTGAAAATGGAAATTTTTGCACCGAAATTGTCTATGCTCATAGTCTAGGGTTTGACTCTAGTCATTTTACTGATATGAAACTATGATTGACTCTATAAGGGTTCTTATCACGTTCATGTAAAAACATATTGTGGCATAATAAATGTACCTCCCTCATTTGGTTACCTCTGAGACTTTGATGAAGGATCTTAATGTATTTTCGATTCCCTCTAGGGTTTCATGGTCCTGTAACTCTCATGGTAGTGAATACATTCTGATCCACAATGAAGTAGTAATGAACTCTTCCTTCTCTGGGATGAATATTTTTGTCCAACACCTCATGTGTAGACCAATCAAACTGAATAAGTAAGGAACCTCTTCAAATACTTTGTCTTTATCCTCTGTTGCAGAAAATATGGCAATGGAATGTCGCTTAGATCCTAGCTGGAGATCTATTTTCCCTTTCACCTTCTAGTGAGATTTGATCCAAATTTGTAAGGTCCTTTTGGAGGACCAGATACCCATGGATTTATCAATAAGTGCATGGTATTTCATCCATTAGAATTAGTTTCTAATGCTCAGAGGGGTAATGCTTACCCTCTTAGTCCTTGATTTTCCCCTTGTCGACCCAATATTTTAGATCTATTTTCCCATTACTTGCACACCCCATTTCTACATTTTTATCTCGTGACTTCATGATCCTTGCTAGGACACCCTTAAATAAATTTCTTACTATCGTTGACAAATCTTCCCTGGTTCCCGGAACTTCCGTGTGTTCTTCCATCCCTATTGTGAAACTTCCATCGTAGACTTGTACCCTCTGAAGGCCCTCCTAGTAGAGAAAAATGTACCCTTAACATGAATATAACCCTAAGCACTCACCATACACTTTCCAACTCCATTCTTCCTCCTTCAAAGAAACCACATCACTCCTTATATGTTCATTTAGGAATGATCACATATAATGAATATTTAAAGAAAATTATGTCATTGATCATGACTCAATTTAATTGAAATGATATATCTTGAAAATGATATATCTGACTATTGGGCTATGTCACACAGAGATACATGCAGAAAAACATACACATCCATATAAACATAGAATGACTATTCTACATATAGATAACATATTAATGCAATAATTAATAGTAGACCTACACATGAAGTATATATAACTTACATAGGAAATACTCATAAATTACAACATATGTACCATTACACAACATGTAAATGAACATAAATGCAGTACTTATGTTTTATTAGAATACCACCAAATGCATGCAGACCTTCCATGAACCTCCTAGCCTTAGACCACTCTACTCATCATGCTCATATGTGGGTCACCCCTAAGTTGAAACTAAGCTTCACCTAGGGAAAAGTAATCCTAGACTAGGCTAAGGTTACAGGAGACTGCATAGTGCAAGTGGAAGGATTCTCTCTAAGAGCCTTCTTATGCCCACTACTCATAGAATCTCATTCCCCACATGCTTGTTACACCTCGATAATATGCACCTTCACTGTTCCACATTCCATCGGTTTCTCCACTTCCCCTTTTAGGGTCTCTAAAAGAGTCTGGATTGGGAATTCTCAGAGATTCTTAGCTGGAGATAGACTCTCTCTAGGATAAAATCACTTCCCAGCAAAATCTCTCACCTAGGGAGAGATGCTCATAATCTTGACAACCTTCCTCTTCAAACACGGGCTTGACAACCTGCTTCTTCAACCAGCTTCAACTCAATTCTAGCAAGTGAGGACAACAAAATGACTCAATATAGCTCATGGGATGGAAGCAAGCACCATTCATTAAGGCACAAAACAGCTCTGGAAAGTACATATACGTTGTTCTTCATGGGAAGAAACAAGTCAGATTCACGAGTTATTGGTTTCAAAGGTGTGTCCAAGATGGAGAGGTGCACAACAAAGGCCAAGAAAGTTAGGCGAAGGATGGGAGAATGGGGAGTGAACCAAGCTTAGCCAAAAATGCGTTGGAAGCAACCACCAACCGCTACAACACAACACGACTTGGGAAAAATACAAGTTCGTCAAGATTCATAGGAAATACATAAGAAAACTCCAATTTCTGCAGGTTACACTGGTGCGTGCATTAGTGAGGAGTGTGGCGGACCTCTAGGGTGACTAACCCTGTGAGAATGTAGACCAAATGGTGAAGGATCATGACCCATGATCCAAATCATGAGACTCGTGAATGATATCCCCCCAACAACAAGTTGACTTTCCCGCTTAAAATTACATGCGCCCAAGTTGACACATGTCTCCCTGAAGTTGCATGAGCTCCACTTAACACTTTTCCCTGCTTTCCCCTAGGAACTTAGGACAACACAGATTATGTCAAAACTTAGCCTTTAGGAAATAACAATATAATATTATTCCTTTAGAGGTAAGCCCTCTAGCTTAGCCCCTATTCCTAGCACTTATCGCCTTCCCCACCTAGTGGAGCTTAGTCCCCCATAACTCTTTCTTCATGGAGGGTCTACACGCAACAATGTATAATTTTATTAATGATTTTGCATAATTACATATACAAAAAAGGCTCATGGCCTTAGCATCCTAGACTCTCTCACCTAATCATTACATAATCCTTCTAGCTTATTATATCTTAGCTCACCATCCTAAAAAACATGTTTACAATTCACAATTACAACTGGGGATCTACCGGGGATATTACAATCCCCTCCCTTTATTTTTTCATTGTCCTCAGTACAACTTGTTTATACATATACAATTCTAAAATTCTTCAAAAATATCCAAGATTTACCTATTGGAAGTCTATTATCCACTTGGTGCTCTACTTTCAAGCACCAATTCTGGTGTTCATATTGCAACTAAAACTCAATTGCTCTATTCCATAGAGTTGATTAAGGAATAATTCATCTCATTGTTCCTTGTTACATGCTTCAATTAAACCTCATTGAAAGCACCAACTGCTTGTAGATCCACGACGTTCTACCCAACCTCAAATCTCACAGTTGATAAAATCTCACCGATGGCTATGACTCGGCAGACGTAAACATTATGCTCATGCCCCTTTTGATTGAGAGAACTTCCATATCAACATGTTTTAGGCCATGGTACCAAGCCTCAACAACACTCGAACCAATGGTCTATTTTGCCCACATGCATGTCCCACACCAGGAGTGTACAACTTCATTGTCACAAAGTACATCGGCTGCTACACCTCCCTTTTCTTGGGCTTCAACAACAGGTTGGATCAGGAATTATCAGAGCATCATGGCTCCCGAAGTTCCAACTGCCCTCAAATATTTCCAATAAACATCTTCCCCAAGCTACTCTTGCAGTCAATATTCTAACTTTAACCAACATCATCTCATTTGCATCACCCACATGAGGTTATCATGAGAGAACATAAAAAAATTCATTTAGGAACTCAAACTTAGTTCAAAAGGGAATTCAACTTTTCCCCCAAAACATGAAATTATATTTCATAATTCTTTTTGGTTGTTGCCATAATATGAATGCAGTCGCCCTTGTGGTTTTCCACATGAACCAAACTACATACCATTTTTCCTGCAATGCTTCATTTTGCATACAACCAACAATTTTTCAGTATTTCCTGTACATCATAATTCAATTTCAATATGTACAAAACCCTATGCAGCGATCTTATAATTGCTTACACCTAGAAATTCAATCACAATTACCAAACAATTTAATAAAATATAATGACTCATCATTCCATGCATATGCATGTTCACAGTAATATTTGTGAGTTCATTACTTATTTTTCTGAACAAAAAATGTTTTGTAGTCAATATTCATGTGACTACTTGACTTGCAACTTTCCTATTGCAATGTCTAACAACTCCTGAAATGTCCTCAATTTCATGAGTTAAAAACATTTCAGTTGTTAGTAACAATTATTTCCATGCAATAATAGGTATGCATGTACTTACAAAACATATTCAACAATTGCATTTAGTACACAATTCTATCACTTATTATGCATGAGTGAAATTCTCAATGCATACTTATCCAATGCACATTACATTGAATTACATAATGCTCTATATCTCAGTCATGTATCTCAGCATCCATAAGTTAGAATTCTGGCCAATGTGTAGACACATACTCCACACACTTCCTATTGTCTTCCAAATTAATTGGATGTCTTCCTTTTCGACCTGAACACTACACCAAGAATATAATTTTGTGGTATTTATTAGTGTTAGAAAAAAGGTTGCAGTCCAAGTTTTATTTAAAGGTAGGAAGATTTTAGTACCTGTGTGGCTCATAACCTTTCCATATCCATACCTTGCCATATTCAACTATGTATTGGTCTCACACATGACTATCTTACCGACATTCATTCCTATAACAAGTTCTTATCTTTAAATTCTTTTGTTATTACACGATAACCAAATTAACATGGCATTCTACTATGTCAGTGTGTGCATTCAAAAGCTAAAAAGATCTGAATTAATACAGGCCTCCAGGCTTTACCAAATCCAGTGGTATGCATTCAAATAATGTAATCGTGTGATTTTATAAAATAACTCTGGTTGAGGAAATTCTTACCTAAATTCCCTTCATCAATTATGCAATAAGATTAATAAAACTCATACCTGGACAACTTCCATTAATAAATTTGATGTTGCCTATACTGCTGATGGAAGTAGAAGCTTTCATGCTTATTTTATCAAACCTAACCAACCTTCAATTTTCTTTTGCTTCCCTCCTTATACAACAAAATCACCAAGAACGCTTGCAAAAATGCAAGCATTCTTTCCTTTGGCTGACCCGAAAAGCCATAACATACTTCCTGCCACATAAATTGTAGCAACTTCTTCCTCCGTGAAAAACTTTTCCTTGCTGATCGCAGAAGTCTACAATTATTCTCGGATTCCTAGATCTTCTTATGCTCCCACTATAATCATTGTACATTATTAGTTCTTCCCTAAGCACTTTCTACCCAAATCACTCTTGGTTTCTTTTGCATTTATAATCCCAAACTAACCTGATATTAACCTTCAGCTTTAATTAATTTCCTAGATCCAACCATTCCAACTCGTACTTTGATGAATTAAATTCCAAACAAATCTGTTTTATAGACTCTGGATTCTTCAACCTCAATTACTCTTCAGGAAGGAACTTCTTCAAACCTTTCCCAACATAATACTTTAGTACTTGAATTTTTCTTGTACTCTCCTCTTCCGGTTTTCTAGCTTCATAGAATTAACTGAAAGTCCTTCTTTTACCTTACCATCATAGATTCAAGTGATACATCCAACATCTTGGGTTGTCACGCATGGATCTATGTCACTTAATATGGATTCTTGTTAGGCATCACCTCCTTTTCATTCAAAACCATGCATAGAACCATTTTCTTCTTCCTAGTTCCCTATTGATTTCTCTTTAGAAGTCATTTCACTTTTAAATTATTCTTGACTTGATATCTTCATGTTCTTGTGTAAATACCTTCACACCTTTGGAGTGCATCAACAATCCTCTACTATTCTAGCATTCCTCCCTAGAGTGTTGACATGCATTCCTATTATTTGGATATCTATATCACAATTTCTTATTCCATTATATTAGGATGTTCATGGACTGTACTCCATCCAGGAGTTTTTCCTTGTCTACTTTGCATACTTTCCATCACATATTATGTTGATATTAATTTTCAACATTCCATAATGATTTGTATTCCTCTAATTCATCTTCTGCATGAACGAATTATAATTCCAATCATGTTCTCTGAGTAACCTTGGATAGTTAACACCAACTTATTTCTTGAAGAAATTTTGTTTAGCCTTTCCATGACTGATCATATTAACACTGATCTTATCTTGATGAATTATTATTTTCTCCTAACATAACCCATCTGATTTTTCAGTATGAATGGAAAAATCTACTTCTATCATGCCATATTTGATGATCTTCATGCCATGGAGAATGAACTTCCACTACACATTCTTATAGTAATAATGGAGGTTCTATCTCCAACCTATAGGACTGTTCCTTGGAGATATTGTCACTTTATCCATGCATACATTTCGTCCTTCTTTATCAAAATACTAGCATTCTAATATATATCAATCTATGTAGATTAGATCTTCCCACTATATACTTATTTATATTAACATTCTTTAGCACTTTTTTGTTTTTGTTTTAAATGTAACCATTACAATTGGAATCCTCTTTCCGAGACCTTTCTAATCATGGCTTCCTTGCTCAATTCTGAGCCTTGAGTAGAAATATATGATCCTTTACAACTTGTGCTTCTTCTCTAATGCACTTCTTATGAAGTGATCTCTTTTCTCTGAGCTAATACTTATTTGATTTAGTTGTTGTTTAACTCTACAAAAACAATGTGTAGTTAATCAAAATTCTCAAGCCATCAATCCTTAACAATTTCCACAGTATTCCTAAATCAATCTTATTCAAGGAAAGCCTTCATATTTCATTTTGTGGTTCTTGATCAATAAATAATCCCCACAGATCTTTTCTTTTTGAGATCTTCACTGCTCTGCAATAATTTTTGGACACTAGCCCATTTTCTCAGCCCCCAACCCATGCGACCATGAGTTGTGGCCCAGTGCTATGTCGATGGGCTCTTATTTGGGACTTCAGGCCTCTGACATTGGAAGTTTACAACGCACATCACGACAAATCTCTCAGATTTCTAGATTGATTAACTCACAAAGTAGTGTGGATCAATAGTCCATGACTACCCAACATCCAACGACTAACACCCACTATGGAACTTCAGGAAACTGACCTCCGAGACTTCAAAGATTTAAAGCCTCAAAACTTCGGAGGATTTCACATCTGCACACTCCCAACCCCTTGAACCGTTAATCTTTGAAAACTTCCATGTCACCTTTGGTGACGTCATTACGTCTCGTCACCTCGGTGTTATGAAACATTTGAAATTTCTTCCTTTCGTTCCCTTATGAACCATTCTTCCAGAGTGTCAAGTCTTTGGATTTCACAACTGGTGCCCCACGTCCACTAGGACCCATGGTTTCAGTACTTGAAGTAATATACTAAATAGTCACATCACATAACACCTTTCAAATTAAGGGAGCATGCATCTGTGGTTTGGAGTAACCCAATTTTCATCTCCCAATTCCTTTTACATTGACACGTAACCCCTCGGTGAAACCATGGTTTGGATTATGGGGCTTCCTTGGGGAATTAAATCCCATGCAAATTGGGTCCCCGCAATTCATCTTGGTCGTCAATATTGGTGTATGGTTATCAACGCGAGTGTGGGCCCACTAACCATGCTCAAACGGAGTGCCACGTGGTGGAATACTAGCAACTGACACGTGGCCCAATCAGATGGGTGACATGTG
This sequence comes from Picea engelmannii, assembly GCA_009831015.1. Taxonomy (NCBI): domain Eukaryota; kingdom Viridiplantae; phylum Streptophyta; class Pinopsida; order Pinales; family Pinaceae; genus Picea; species Picea engelmannii. The sequence goes on along the minus strand of ML800459.1, from coordinate 13,046 downwards.
TCACATTCCAAATGGAATTTCAATATTTGATGGATCTAAAACCCATTGACACATGGCACACATCCCATGTTTCCACGTCATTCCTGATGACATCATCATGCCACATCACTCTGGAATTTCAGGGTTTGGAGGTTTTTACACCTGCTTCCTTTCAGTCTCTCGAATTCTGAATTTTCGGACTTCTTTACCCTTCAAGTCCACATAGTATAGTTGTCCAAAATCTAGGTGGGGTCATGTGGAAGGTATAGGATAGGTCCACGTCACCTCCAAGTGATGTCATCATGACTCACTACTTCATCTCTTCAGGGTTTTAGGCTTTAGGAGTTCTTGCCGCAGCACACACTAATTCTCCCGAATGTCGAAATCCTAAAGAAGCCAATCTGTCGACAGATGTCTCTTTTGACAGATGATCGAGATTACTCTGGACTTCAAAGCCTCATTTCTCAAACCCCTTTCTCCTTAGAGGGTTTCTTAAATAGTTAGTCGACCTTCGGATATGTGCACTCCTTGCAACAGATATTCACGTCCCTTCACAAGAAAATTCAAGCTATTTCTCTCGATATTTTTGAGTCAAAGACTCTATCGACGCACTCCTTGAACCCAACGATGCTCTTAACCTTGAATTTTTTCCCTTTTGACAACAATTCACTCATAAATATTTGTCTTGAATTCTGAAGGACTTGCAGATTCACCCTCCTGCACTTTTCTCCAACTCTGACGGTCAGGAATTGTCCTCCTTCTCCTGAATAGATTCCAATGACCCACATTTTTCTGCGGCCCATTACCACGTCTGTCATGGTTTTATAATACCGCTACACCTCCTAAGATTCATAACATGACGATGGTAATCTCTTGGACCTTGGAATGCTCCGAGGTTCGAAATTTAATCTTCTTGACACAATTTCCCACTTAAACCTTGGTTCCAATGACCACTTATCTTGCCCATCCAGGATCAGTGCTTGACCCTTGGCTTCGATACCAATTTGTAACGTCCCCAACCACCAACAGGCTGGGAAATGCTACTCCTACAACTCTGATTATCTACTCTAATGTGTGACAACTCCAACCTTAAACTACTAGGCTATTCCACACAGAGATACTTGCGAAAAAACATACAAATCTATATAAACACAGAATGAATATTCTACATATAGATAACATATTTTTGCAGAAATAACAATAATCCTACATATGCAATATATACAAGTTACACAATAAATACTCATAAATTACAACATATGTACCATTACACAACATGTAAATGAACATAAAAGTGATACTTATCTTTTATTAGAAGACCACCAACTGTGTGTAGACCTTCCATGAACTTCTCAGCCTTATACCATGATTCTCATCACACTCAGCAGTGGGTCACCCCCGAGCTGGGACCAAGCTCCACCCAGGGAAAGGGAATCCTAGACTAGGCTGAGGTTACAGGAGACTATACAATGCAACTGGATGGATTCTCTCCAAGATCCTTCTTATGCCCACTACTCACAGACTCTGATTCCCCACATGCATGTTCCACCCTAGGAATATGCGCCTTCACTGTTCCACAGTCTCTCGACTGTTCCACTTCTCCTTTCATGGTCTCGACAATAGGTCAGATCATGAATTATTAGAGCTTCGTAGCTAGTGCTGGACTCTCTCTAGGAGAAAATCACTTCCCAACAAACTCTCTCACCTGGAGAGAGCTTCTCATAGGCCTAACAACCTGCCTCTTCAACCACAATCCTGACAACCCACTTCTTCAACCAATTTCAGCTCAATTCCACCAAGTGAGGACAACATAAAGGCTCAATATATCTCAAGGAATTGCAACAACTACCATTTGATAAGGCACAACACGGCTCTGGAAAGTATAGGTACGATGTTGTTCACAAGAATACATAGGTCAACTTCACAGGTTATCGGTTTCAAAGGTGTTTCCAAGATGCAAAGATCCACAATAGAGGTCAAGAAAGTTAGGAAAAGGATGGGAGAATGGGGAGAGAACCAAGATTAACCAAAAATTTGTTGGCAACAACCACCAACTGCTACGGCACAACACAACTCATGAAAAATACAAGTTCGTCAGGCTTCACAGGAAATATGCAGGACAAATGTAGTGTCTGTAGGTTACACAGGCGTGTGCACCAGTGGAGAGTGTGAGAGACTTCCACGGTGACTAACCCCATGAGAGTGTAGACTGAATGTTTAAGGATCATGAACCGTCCTTCGAATCATGATACTAATGAATGAGATACCCCCAACAACAAGTTGAGTTTCCAAGTTAAAAATACATGTGCCCAGGTTGACACATGTCTCTCTGAAGCTGCATGAGATCCACTTAACACTTGTCCCCCCTTTCCCCTAGGAACTTAGGAAAACACAAATTATGTCAAACCTTAGCATTTAGGAAATAATAATATAATATTATTCCTTTAGAGGTAGGCCCTCTATCTTAGCACCTATTCCTAAACACTTATCCCCTTCCCCACCTAGTGGATCTTAGTCCCCAATAATCATTTCTTCTTGGAGGGTCTACATGAAGCAATGTATAATTATTATTAATGATTTTTCATAATTACATATACAAAACAGGCTCCTAGCCTTAGCATCCTAGGCTCTCTAGCCTAATCATCACATAAGCCTCCTACCTTATTATAGCTCAGCTCACGAGCCTATTTACAATTCATAATTACAATTGGGGCTCTACCGAGGATAATACACTTGTCTCGTGAGACTTTGGTTCTGATCCAAGGAAACAAAATTGGGGATGGACTCTGAAATCCTATGTATGGATTTTTCCATGTGTTGGTCTGGCTTAGTCAAAAAATGATTGAAGTGGTTTGTCAACTTTGCCTTAATTTCCTCTTGGGTTTCTCTGATCTCCCCTTCTGTTAATATTAAGGACGAGATCTTATTCCTTCTTCTCCTTTGCAGCAGATCATTACGAAAAAACTTGGTATTTTTGTTCCCCTCTCTTATACATATAATCTTATACTTTTGTTTCCATAACAATTTCTTATTTTTTTTCTTTTTTTAAATTCCAATCATAACTCTTCTTACCTTCTAGTCATTATGAGTAAATCCCCTTAGTGGTCTCATCTTGGATCTCCTCCATCTCTACTTCTAGTCTTTGTTTCTCATAAAAAATGCTTTCAAATACATCCTTGTTCCAATACTTTATGCAGTTACTGAAATGTCTAAGTCTCAACTGGAACTGGAACATATTTGTTCCATACACATTTTTTTCTCCTTCCATAAGAATTCCATGTTCTACTAGAAGTCAGGTTGTTTCAACCAAAATTTTTCAAACCTGAAGGGATTGGGCCCTTTCTTTATGATTCTATTCCATTCTATAATAATGGGATAGTGTTCTAACCCATAATAGGGTAATACATTCACAAAGAGAACTTGCTTACACTTTTACACTGGGAAAGGTTTTAGAAACTCAAAAAATATCTACATGAACCATTATCATTTTGTACTTTCCTCTTTTATTATTCTAGGTGAAGAAACCACTCCTATAAGGGATGTCTATTAACCTAACAAGATTTATCATCACCAGAAGGTCTCATTCTCTAAGTCTAGTCTCCTAGTTCCTCCTTTTTGTTCTGATAAGTATTTTTTTATGTAAAAACATATTATGGCATAAGAAATGTACCTCGCTCATTTGGTTACCTCATTATCATTACCATTATTAATCTTTTATTATATATAATAATAATAGATGTAATATCCACTCATTAAAATGGATGCAAATGAATCATATCCTTAAGGCAACAGAACCAGTGATATAATATATAAAGTATTAGGTTAAGGTGAGTTTTGTTTTTGGGACGCTGCAACGCAAAAAGTCAAGGAGAATTTTGATATCGCCTAGGACATGTCATGGTTAAAATATGATTATAGTGTTGGTTCCTCTACTTACAAGCACCTGGATTGTAAGTCCTTCTATAGTGACGTGGATGACTTAGCTTGTAATGGATAAAATTAGTGCATTCTCCAATCTCAATACCTGAATGGGGACCAACTCTCAGTGCATATGAGTCAGGACACACTATGGCTGGGTTCTGAGTCCTTTGAAAACTTTGGACTGAGATGCAGATACGATTTTAATGGATACACAGGCGATCCTTCAGTTGGATGCTTGGGTTTGGCCAAGGGCTCACTTTCATTGCCTTCTCAATCCAAAAGAAGAATCTTCTCCCATTTCCTTTTAGACTTTTTAAATCCCAAACAGGAACGAAAACTAAGAGTGGTCATGGATGTGTCCATTCCCTCCAACTCAAAGTTCATCGCTATGTTGTCAAATCCTATTTATACATCGTGGTATTTCGTTGGAATCACTCGTATCACCATGGGGGGGCACCAACCTGAATGTCCCACCTAAGACTTTCCATTTTAATTCAGGTGCAGGAGGCACGATCATGGAAAACATAGTCCTCTTCAAACAACTAGTGCATTCGGCCTACCACTCTTTAAAAATGGATTTTCTGAAGCAGTTCAAGCTTACTCCAAGGAAGAATTCGGAATTCCCATTAGAAACTTGTTTCACCTACTCTGATGACATTGCAAAGATAGAAATTCCAGGTATAACATTCCATTTTAAGGACGACGTCGAAATGAAATTTTGGCACCATCAGCCGACGACGCCCTTTTCTTGGTGTTCTATCCCTCAGGAGGTAATGATTTGAGCATCTTGGGAACTCTTCAAAAACACGGTTACATTGTTTCTTTCAATCAATACAAAAAAAAGATCCGTTTTCCTCTTGTTGGTATCTACTCCTCAACTATATGTTAGTGATCATCCTCATTATTTATGTTGGTTTATTGTGTCTCAATGCTAACTATGTGAGTGTAATAATACAAGTAGTGCTATCATTGTTTTAATTTAGTGATTGATGTGTAAATTCATTGTATTCGAAACGTTTATGAACACATCGTTATTTTGTTCCCACCAATTTTCAACCTCAAACTTATATATCCAATGAGGCATTCTCTAAAAACTCCTTTTAAAGATAGGTGCTATCAAATAAATCATTTGGGCACAAAATGGATACGAGGGTTCTCAGAAGTTACCAACAAAAGACATTGTTGAAGTCTAAGAACGTTGACATATTCAACCTTTTGCAAGGGAAGGAGGTCTCACCCGACGCATAATTGAGAATTGTGTAATGAAGGGAATTAAATAGAACACAACATGAGATCTATGTATACACTACTCAGATCCATATATCAACCATTAAACAAATAAAGAGAACACATCCATTTGTTGATTTTTGTATATGAGATGATCACATAGATTTACTAGGAGATGTGCATTGGTTGAGTTACAAATTAGCAGAACTGGCTCCTTATTTATACTAAACTGGCCTCCCAAATGAACATGAATTTTCACTTTTCTCTTTTCACATTATGAATATCGACCATAGTTACAAAATTCAACACTCCCTCTTAACTAGGGAGGTATTCAAGCTTCAACACTCCCTCTTAGTGAGGGAAGAAATACCCGGCGATCATATATTCATTAGACATTATTATGTCATAGAAAGGCTTGTATCAAATAATCATCAACATCAACAATGTGCCACACCCTGGTCAGTATCTTGACACATCGAATATCATTTATATAACATCAAATTTTTGGGCCATACTCCATCTGATTAATGAGAGATGATGTTGAATAATTCAGGCGCTTAAACTTGAACACTCAACTAAGTATCCCATAGTTGTCATGCACTCAACATAGTGTCTCGTGACTACATGGACCATTCTTCATAATCATGTCACTATATGTGACATAGGAAGAATGTCAGCCCTAGACCATTTTCCCTAATCAGGTCACCATATCTGCCATAGGGAAAATGCCAGTTCTCTTAGATGTTGAAAGCCACTTCATGGGATATAGGGACCATTCTCTTAATTAGTTCACTACATGTTCCATAGAAGAATGTCAGTCCCAGACCATTTTCTCTGATGAGGTCACCATATGTGCCATAGAGAAAATGTCATTCATGTAACAACATCCCTAATCAGTTCAACATCTCTACCATAGGGGGCATACCATTCATCTTGATGCGGTCACCATCTGTGCCATATGAGAATTTTAATCTTGGGCCATTTTCTGCAAAAAATCTCAGTCCGTAATACATTAGCAATCTACCCAACCTAGACCATTCTCAATAGGGAGAATGTTATTCTAGCAGCACACTGACTATCCACGATGTAAGGATCTCAACACTCCCTCTCAAACAAGGGAGTAATCTCTAGAATCTCTAACATGTCTCTAAATTATACACACTTTCCCTTGGAAAAGGGCTCCGTCAGAATATCATCTATCTGATCATCGATGGAGATGTAATGGAGCTTTACTTCTTCCTTCTGGAAGATATCAACACCATATTGGACCATTGTCCCCAACCCAGTCACTATTTGGGACATAAGGAGAATGCCTTACCATGTTGTAATCACATTAGTATTCCCTCTTAACGAGGGAAGACATTAACATCAACAAAGTGGTTCACCAACTAGCCAACTCGATGATGGTAAGCATTTTTCAGATTCCATGAATGCAAGCAATCTTCTCATTTGTATTTTGAAGCCTGGTTGCTTCATTTGCACCATGCCTCGGATGAAGCTCTGTGAGAAGCCTTTGAAGACTCATTTCTTCCACAACTCACGTCATTGGCTGCGATCTATTATGTCTTTGTAGTATTGAGTGCTATGGAGGTTTACTGTCATGAATCCTGACTGATTTACACCCTCTAGTGCTATAATTGTTTTAATTTAGTGATTAATGTGTAAATTCACAGTATATGGGTACATTTTTTTAGGGTTTTAATGTATTCACAATTTTTATGAACACATCGCTCTTCCTCTCCCACTAGTTTTCAACCTCAAACTTATAGATCTGATGATGTATCCTCTAAAAAATCATTTTAAAGATATGTGATATCAATGAAACCATTTGGGCACAAAATTGAGACCAAGGTTCTCGGAAGTTACCAACGAAAGACATTGTTGTAATCTAAGAACATTGGCATATTCAACCTTCCACAAGGGAATGAGGTCTCACCCAAAGCATAGCTGAGACTTGTGTAATGAAGGAAATTAAATAGAACACAACATCATATCTATGTCTACACTACTCAGATCCATATATCAACCATTAAGCAACAACAGTGATGAGACATTTTATAGATAAAGAGAACAAATCCATTTGTTGATTTTTCTATATCATATGATCACATAGAGTTACTAGGAGATGTGAATTACTTGAGTTACAAATGAGCCAAAATGACTCCTTATTTATACTAAAGCGTTCTCCCCAATGAACACGACTTTTCATTTTTCACATTATGAAGAACGACCATAGTTACAAAATTCAGCACTCCCTCTTAACTAGGGAGGTATTCAAACACCAACACCCTCTCCTAGCAAGGGAAGACATACCTCGTGATCATATATTCATTGGAAATTATTTTGTGATAGAAATTTTTGTATCAAATCATCATCAACATCAACAATATGCCAAAACCTATTCAATATCTTGACACATTGAATATCATTTATATAGCATCAATTTTTTGGGCCATACTCCATCTGAGTAATCATGCATGATGTTGAATAATTCAAGTACTGAAACCTTCTCACTCAACTAAGTATCCCATAGTTTTCACACAATGAATGGAGTGTCTCATGACTACAAGCACCATTCTTCCTAATCACGTCAATATATGTGACACATGAAGAATTTCATTCCYAGAMAATTTTCCCTAAYCAGGTCACCATATGTGCCACAGGGAAAATGTCAATTCTCTCAGATGTTGAAAGCCACAYGTTGGRCTAYRGGGAMAATTMTTYTAATCAGGTCACTACATGTGCCATAGAAGARTATCSRTCCTAGACCATTTCCTCTAATCAKATCACCATATGTGCCATAGAGAAAATGTCATTMATGTACCAACCTCCCTAATTAGGTCACCTKCTATGCAATAGGGGGAAGACCAATTATMTTTATGAGKTCATCATATGTTCCATATGAGAATSTHAGTCTTGGACCATTTTACGTAGAAAATGYCAKTCCATGATACATCAAMAATCTKTCCARCCTSGACCATTCTCCACRRYGAGAATGTCAGTCCAACAACACATTGACTATCCATGATGCAAGGATATCAACACTCCCTCTCAACCAAGGGAGAAATATCCACAAGCCCCAAATTTAATCCTAAGTATATAGAATTTCCCTTGGAAAAGGGATCCATCATAATATCATCTATCTGATCATCAATGGAGATGTACTGGAGGTTTACTTATCCCTTCTAGAATATATCAACATTGTCTTGGACCATTCTCCCCAACTTGGTCACTATTTGGGACACAGGGAGAATGACTTACACTGATGTAATCACATCAGTAGTCCCTCTTAACAAGGGAAGAAAATCACATCAACATAGTAGTTAACCAGCTAGACAACTCGATTATGGTAAACATCTATCAGATGCAGTAAATATCAACAATATTCTTGTCTAGGTTCTGAATCTTGGCTACTTCATTTGCACCATGTCTCAGATGAAGTTATGAGAGAGTCCTCTGAAGGCTCACTAATTCCAAAAATATTATCACTGGATATGATATAATCTGCTTCTGTAGTATTGAGTTCTATATAGGTTTACTTCCATGAATGGTAACTGATTTTGAGATGAAGAAACACCCTCTAGTTCCATTTCCGTCAACTGCACTTTTTTCCTGGCTAGAATTGTATATCTTTGCAACCTCTCTTCGTCTGATGAGACATATCCAACTGTACCACACTCGTACACCTTCTCTACTACAACTCAATGTTCTCAATCAAGATCTGACTCATGGTACTTATTGCAAAGCAATATTTAGCTCTTTGCTTAAGAGTAGATCCTCCATTCTCTCTATAAACACACCTGAACAAGATAGAATTTTATGATTCCTATGATATAGGATAATTGTTGGATTTAAACAAAAAGGACTTAAAAAATAGATAAGTTTAACATTATTTGAGACAAATTATCCTACTTCGTTGATGGAAACCCTTCACGACCCTGGACAACAACCTCCTACTAAACCTCATCCATGTCGATGGGGTAATTAATAGAACTCAGTGGGATCTGTGACATTAAAATTTTCTCTTTCCTCTCCTTGTCCTAAGACAACGAGGTGACCCTGAAGCTAATACCATACTAGGAATGATATAACAATTTGAAATTTACCTCAAGGATTCATATGACATGGAGAAATTTCACTTGATCATCCCTCATCCTATGCAGGCCCTGGCCAACAATAGCCTCAAGCAGGAAATAAGCCTCCACCATCCTGAAGTGTTTAGTGTCTCAAGTTCTGGTGTACAATGGTCTTGAACCCATTCTTCAACATCATTTAAGATATCACTATTTGGAATATTTTTTCCCTATAAGAAAGTATGCTCCTCTACCTCTTCAACCTCATTTATCTCCTGTTCCAAGCATAACTATAGAAACCTATCCTCATGCACCCAAGAATCCATGGTCACCCGAGTGGAGTTAGTTGGGGCCTTGGAGGTCGAGGCTTCTTTATTGTGCCTCCAAGGCCTATTCCCTTTTCCCTTTATACTCCATAGGACCACCATTTGCTTAAACTTGCAACTAGAATAACCAAACCCCTACCGACTTACTAGGAGAAACAATGGTTTTCTCAACTAAGAGCTCCACTGAACTTTGATTAGCATAGTTGGTGAATTCACATATTATTGACTTTTTTCTCTCTATACTATGGTGTTAGGGATATGATATCCACCTATACTTCCTCAAAATACATATCATGTGTAGTCTCTGACTCTGCTTCCTCTTCTGACTCATTTCTTGATTTTTGGTACCTTTCATCTCTACTTCCCCCTCTCCTAGATAGTTTTCCCCCAAATCTAGGGAAGTGTTTCTTCTTTTTCGTATTTCCTCTCCCTTTGTTCTTGTATTATATATTTATTCCATTTGATCTTTTGGTTTCTCTTCCTCTCTATTTTCACTAGTCTCCCCCTCCAAGGATTGGAATTTGTTAGCATTATTATTCTCTGGGGCCGCCCCTAGCCATTTATTTTCCCTTCTACCTACCTCCCTTTTTCTAGGGATTTTTGAGAAACCATCCTGCTTATTTGTTTTTCACATTTTGGGGGCATTCCTTGTAAACGTTTCCATGAAAATGACATTTTTTGCACCAGAATAGTCTATGATCATAGTCTAGGGTTCGATTCCAGTCATTTTATTGATATGAAACTATGATTGACTCTATAAGGGTGCTTATTACGTTTGTGTAAAAACATATTGAGGAATAAGAAATGTACCTCGCTCATTTGGTTACCTCTGAGACTTTGATGAGGGATCCTAATGTATTTTCGATTCCCTCTAGGGTTTCGTGGTCCCATAACTCTTGTGGTAGTGAATACATTATGATCCACATGGAAGAAGTCGTGAACTCGTCCTTCTCCAGTATGAATCTTTTTGTCCAGTACCTCAGGTGCAGACTAGTCGAGTTGAAGAAGTAAGGACCCTCTTCAAAGACTTTGTCTCTATCCTATGTTGTGGAAAATATGATAGTGAAAAATTGCTTAGATCCTAGCTGGAGGTCTATTTTCCCTTTCACCTTCTAGTGAGATTTGATCCAAATTTGTAAGGCCCTTTCTTAGGGTAATATAGCCATCGAATTCTCAATAAATGCATGGTCTTTCATCCATTGGAAGTAGTTTCCAATGCTATGAGAGGTGACCTCGTATTGGTGGTTCCCGCTTTCTTTGACCAAACATTTGTTCTGTATACTCTTACCCTACCAGTCCTTGATTTTCCCATTGTCGACCCAATATTTTAGATCTCTTTTCCCATTGCTTGCACCCGCCATTTCTACATTTTCCTCTAGTGACTTCAGGATCCTTGCTAGGACACCCTTAAAGCACTTTCTTACTATCATTGACAAATCTTCCCTGGTTCCCGAAACTTATGTGTGTTCTGCCATTCCTATTTTGAAACTTCCATCGTGGTCTTGTACCCTCTGAAGGCCCTCCTAGTAGAGAACAATGTACCCTTAACATGCATAGAACCCTAGGCACTCACCGTACACCTTCCACCTCCATTCTTCCCCCTCCAAAGAAACCACACCACTCCTAATATGTTCGTTTAGGGATGATCACATATACCGTATTTCCTTGCCCTTTGTGCTTGTACTCTATATTTATTCCATTTAATCTTTTGGTTTCTCTTCTTCTCTATGTTTACTAGTCTCCCCCTCCAAAATTGAAATTTTTTAGCATTATTATTCTCTCGAGCCGCCCTTAGTTGTTTATTTTCCATTCTACCTACCTTCCTTTTGCTTGGGATTTATGAGAAACCATCCTTCTTATGGGTTTTTCATATTTTGGGGATAGACCCTATAAACGTTGTCATGAAAATGGTATTTTCTATACCGAAATGGTCTATGCTCATAGTCTAGAGTTCAAATTTAGTCATTTTAATGATATAAAACTATAATTGACTCCATAAGGGTGCTTATCACGTTCATGTAAAAACATATTATGGCATAAGAAATGTACCTCGCTCATTTGATTACCTTATTATCATTATCATTATTAAGCTTTTATTATATATAATAATAATAGATGGTATATCCACTCATTAAAATGGATGCAAATGAATCATATCCTTAAGGCAACGAAACCAGTGATATAATATATAAAAGATTACGTTAAGCTAACCAAATATAGAAAAGATTACTATTGACATTTATTTAAAGATGAAAATCGTTATATCCATAAAATAACCCTAAAAATAAAAATAACCGTGAATCTGAGCCTGAGAGATCAGGGTTATCATTCGGACGAAACTAACCCTAAAAATAAAAATAATATAGAAAAATTATGGAATTTGAGCGCGAGGGATCAAGGTTATCATTCCGGTGAAACTAACCCTAAAAATAAAAATAATATAGAAAAATTCCCACGATTTTGGGGACAGACCCTGTAAACGTTGCCATGGCCAGGGTTATCATTCCCGTGATTTGTTGGACCTCGGGATACAACGACTGATACTATAAAGTCGATATTAAAAAATATTTTATGGACGTGGTAATATATGTCCTTTTCTTCCTTCTCTGATACTATAAAGTCGATATCAGAGATACCACGATTTGTTGGACGTGGTAATATATGTCCTTTTCTTCCTTCTCTGATACTATAAATTCGATATCAAAAAATATTTTTGGCCTTCTTGATGTTCCCTAACATCTTCTATAAAACCTTCTCGTAACAGGATCCTTCCAATGTTCTTGGTAATATTAGTAGTTGTTACTCGAACCATTATTTTTTCTACCATGTCGGTGTTTCTTATAGAAGTAATTAGATTTGCAATAGTCTCAATATAAAAGGCATGTTCGATCTTGTTTGAGGAATATGACTAAGGTTCAATGAATTCATCCATGTATCATTTGATGAACTATCAGTAGAATATTTCTACAAGATCTATCAGTACTTATAATACTTCGGGAACCAATGAAACTATTTTCGTGAAATTCAATTGTCTCAATTCGTGAGAAACCAGACCAAAAACTCGAGTTCCTTTTGGATTTCCTTCCTGATCAATGACAACGGCTGCATTGTCATCAGATCGTATCATCATTTTACTGTCATGTTCCATAGTTAATTTAATTAAAGTTAATTTACAGAGTTTACTTCCACAAAGATTGCAGCAAATCCTTTTACATCTTGCGTAGTGGGTGAATTGACATATTATTGATGTTTTTCTCTCTATACTCTAGTGTTAGCGATTTCATGTCCACCTCCACTTCCTCTAGATATATATCCTATGTAGTCTTTGACTTTTCTTCCTCTTCTGACTCAGATTCTTGATTCTGGGTATATTTCATCTCTAGCTCCCCCTCTCCTAGATAGTCTGCCCCCAGATCTAGCGAAGTCTTTCTTCATTTTTGTATTTCCTCTCCCTTTGTTCTTGTACTCTATATTTATTCCATTTAATCTTTTGGTTTCTCTTCCTCTCTATGTTTACTAG
>ML800458.1:306770-326573 GCA_009831015.1 Picea engelmannii | reverse complement strand
TGTCTTGGTATTGACTACACGAGAGCACTAGAGCGAAGCGGGAGAAACAAAAACCATAGGAAGCGAAAATAAGGTATGTTCTTTGTTCTTGCCTTCTATTTAATTCAATGGTCAAAATATAGGGAAAGAGTCATGTTCTGTCTTGCTTTGTTCTAGATCCAGGTGGATCTAAGGAGATCGGTTTGTGTCCACACTTATGGATTTATCCAATAACATATATATACCAACAAAATTTTAAAATCCTTAAAAAATATGTGTGTATTATGATCGCATGGCATCGACATGCTCCCAAGTTGCATCCTCAGGACCGTACGAGTTCCATTAGATCTTTACAATCTCTATGGATCGATTTCAGAGTTTCTTTATCTTCCGGTCTAGTATGCACACCGGATGCACTTGAAAAGCGCCTTCTTGCTCCACCTAAATCACATTCCAATCAATAACATGATTAGCATCAGGTAAACAATTTTTTAGAAATGAAACATGGAATACATTATGAATAGACATTGATGCAAGTAATACAAGCATGTATGCTACATGCCCAATCCTCTCTAAGATTTCAAACGACCCACAGTATCGAGATGCCAACTTTGAACAATTTCCCAACTTCAGGGAACTTTTGTTGGCCTTCACTTTCAAGAATACATCATCACCCAATTTAAATTCCATGTGAGTTCTTCCCTGATCAACATAGATTTTTTGCCTATCTTGAGAATCCTTTAAATTCTGCTTTATTTTTGACATCTTCTCTTCCATTTTCCTGAGCAATTCTGGCCCAACCATTGCTTTGTCTGTCGGTTTGTCCCATCTTACTGGTGTGTTGCACTTTCTACCATAAAGTGCCTCAAATGGTCTCATCTTTAGAGATGCTTGGTACCCATTATTGTAAGAAAAATCTACCAAGTGTAGGTAGTCTTCCCATTTTCATGGTTTGTCCATCACATACATCCTCAACAAATCCTCAATCACTTGGTTTACCCACTCTGTTTTTCCATCATATTCTGGATGATAAGCTATTCTAAAATTCAGATTTGTTCCAAATCCTTTAAATAATCCTCTCCAAAATTTCGATGTAAATTTTGGATCTATGTCAGACATAATTGTCTTGGGTATACCATGCAGTTGAGAAATTTCCTTCATATAAATATCAACAACATTGGCTGCCTTGTGCGTGAGCTTTACCGGAATAAAACATGCAGCTTTGGTAAGCTTATCCACCACTATCATGATAGAATCAGGCGGCTTGTTTGTTCTGGGCAGTTTGGTGATGAAATCCATGGTTACCACTTCCCATTTCCACTCAGGAATGGGAAATGGTTGTAGCAACCCAACTGGGTGTATATTCTCAACATTTACCTTTTGACACTCCAAACATTTGGAAATAAACTCAACAACTTCCTTATTCATGTCTGGCCAATAATATTGGCTCTTAACAGTTGCAATAGTTTTCTGATACCCTTGGTGCCCAACATAAGGTACATTATGCATTTCCTTCAATATCAGAATCTTCAATTCCTAGGAATTTGGCACATAAATTATGCCTTTGTACATGATAATTTCATCATCTCCCAGTTGGTAATCTTCAACTTTATGTTGCAAAATACCTTGTTGTAGTTTTGTTACCATTTCCATGTATTGCAAATCTGATTTTGCAGCCTCCAAGATTATGTCCTTCAAATATGTTTGGTACATGCTAATGGTTGTAGCATGTAACTCATGAACTCTCCTGCTAAGTGCCTCATCCACCTTGTTCTCTTTCCCTTTGATATGCTTTATATCAAAGTCATATTCACAGATAAATTCTAACCATCTTCTTTGTCTGACATTTAGAGTTGGTTGTCCAAATAAATATTTCATACCATTATGGTCTATCCTCAACTCAAACCTTTTCCCCATGAGGCAGTGCCTCCACATCTTCAAGGCATGCACTATGGCTTCCAACTCCAAATCATGAGTAGCATAGAGCCTTTCATGCTCCTTCAACTTCCTTGATTCATAACATACAACATATCCATTTTGACTAAGGACTCCACCAAGTCCTTCTTTACATGCATCAGTTCATACAATGAAGTCTTCATTTGGATCTGTGATCCTTAGTATTGGAGCACTGGTTAATAATTTGTTTAAGTGTTGGAAACTCTTTTCACGTTATACTGTCCACTG
The DNA here is from genome assembly GCA_009831015.1 of Picea engelmannii. NCBI lineage: Eukaryota > Viridiplantae > Streptophyta > Pinopsida > Pinales > Pinaceae > Picea > Picea engelmannii. The sequence goes on along the minus strand of ML800458.1, from coordinate 324,410 downwards.
AAACTTCACTCCCTTCTTTTGCAAGGAAGTGATCGGATGTGCAATCCTTGAGAATCCTTCAAAAAGCATTGTGTAGTAGTCTACAAGGCCCATGAATGATCTGACCTCAGTCACATTCTTAGGTGTTGACCATCCTTTAATGGCCTCAATATTTTATGGATCCACTGTTATCCCTTCTTCTGAGATGAGATGTCCTAGATAATGGATTTACTTCTGAAAAAATGAGCATTTTCTCTACTTGGAGTACAACTGATGTTCCCTTAATACATGTAGTACCAACCTTAAGTTTTTTTCATGCTCTTCCTCCGACTTGGAATATATAAGAATGTCATCCAAAAAGACAATGACAAACTTATCCATGTATTCTTTGAAAATTCCTTTCATTAAACACATAAAAAAACTGGTGCATTTGATAACCCAAATGGAACCACTGTGAATTCATAATGACCATACATTGTTCTGAAGGCAGTCTTGCTGATGTATTTTTCTTTAATTATGACTTGATGATAACCTGATCTGAGATCAATCTTGGAGAATATTTTTTCATTCTTCAACTGATCAAATAGGTCATCGATCCTTGGCAAAGGATACTTATTCTTCATAGTTACCTTGTTCAACTGTCTGAAGTCCATGTAGAGTCTCAAAGTTCCATCCTTCTTATTCACAAATAAAACTAGGGTACACCAAGGTGACACACTTGGGCATATATACCCCTTATTCAGAAGCTATTCAAGCTGCATTTGCAACTCCTTTAGTTCTGGTGTACTCATCCTGTAGGGAGTCTTGGATACTGCAACTGCTCCAAGCATCATATTTGTGGAGAAATAAATGTCTCTTTTAGGGGGTAGTCCTGGTATTTCTTTAAATACATCCTCAAACTCCTTTAGGAATGCATGATCTTCAATATTTGACACCTTATCTCTAGATGTCTCTTCCATATGAGCTGCAAATATTTTACATCCTTTCCTGTAACTTTTCTTCATCTGAATTATTGAGATTTCTCTGATAGTTATTTCCCTGGGAATTCCTTGTAATGTCCTTGGGTTCCCTTCCCCATACAGGCAAGTGAATTCATTGTTATAATAGTCTAGGATAGCATGGTGTTGTTCCAACCAATACATCCCAATTAGACAGTCGTAAGAACCTAAAGGAAAGATATTCAAATTTTCCCTGGTGTTCAGTCCATTCATGTCTATTGGAAATGACTTAACCATGTCATTAACTTTTCTTTTGGCTCTGGTAGCTAGCTGCACCAACCAAGATTTTCCATGCTTGCTTCTTGGAAAATGCAATATTTCCACCATCTTAGGATCTATATAACTATGACTAGCTCCTGAATCAATTAAAATAGTAATGGTTTTGTTGTTGATCATACCTTCCACTTCAATCATATGTGACTGAAACTATGTTTTCTTGTTGTCCAGGGCTGCATAGATCCTTGGTACACTTATGCCCATGTCGTCCACTGTTTCATCTTGTTGTACATTTTGAACAGTTCTCTATTTTTATCCTATGTGAGGAAAATCTCTATACATATGATCTCCTTTACAACCCCAACATTGAATAGGTGGTTTCCTTGGCCTTTCCCCCCCATATCAATTGTTTTGGGTTCTCTAGAAGCTGGTTTTCCGTGAGGATTATTTCTGAAGAATGGTGGCTTAGTCCCCTTCTTCCTCTGTTCCATCTTATATTTATTCTTGTCTTCAAAATATTTTTGGAAAGTTGGCCTTGCTTTATGCTGATCATATAGGCATTTAGCTCGCCTTATGGTCTCCTCTAATGTTTTGGGATCATCATATTGTATCTTGTCACTGATGAATGATGACAACCCACTCAGATACCTATGAATCTTAACTGTCTCATCCTTGATGAAAGAAACATACTTCAACAATTCTAAAAACCTTCTTTCATATTCATCAATGGTCATGCTCCCAAGCTTGATTTCAAAGAAATATTTCATTTTCTTGTCACAGTATCTCTTAGTCAAGTATTTCTTTTCAAAATACTTCTTTAATTCCTTCCAAGTAACATTTTTCTCTTTAATGTGTTGCACCTGCATAAGCTGATCCCACCACATGGATGCCTTTCCCTTGAGTTGATATATGGAAATTATCCATTTTGTGTGAGAAGAGTAATTATGTAATTGAAAATATTTCTCATACCTAGCATCCATGTATTTGCATCTTCATCCTTCTTGTGCTCACCATCAAATGTAGGAAGTTTGATTTTGTTCATTTCTCCTCATAGCTCATCCACCCTAGACCTCTTATTATTATTGACAGGGGATGGACTTGAGCTGCTATGTGCTCTCCTATTGGAATGCCTCAGGGAGTGATGGTGATGTCTGCTAATACTTCTTGTTCTTCTTTTCTCACCAGGAGACCTGTGACTTCCTGATTTTCTTGAGCCATTCTCCTTATCCATCTTCTTTTCTATTATGTCAAAGATCTGCATTAATTTTATGTTGAAGTCCTAAGGTTGCTCCTTGTCTTTCATAATCTTTTAATTATCATCCTTATTACTTTGGACATCCTTTTGAAAAAATTTAATTGTCTCTACCAAGTTCATGATTTCTTCCTTTCCTTCTCCATATCCATTTGAGTTTGTTCCTTCAATGCCCATATGGACATCCATCCCTCTAATCTAATATTCTTGACTGTAATCCCCCTGCGTATATTCCATCCCTATGTACTTTGTATTGATCATGATATGATCTAACAATTGTTAACTCTGCAAAATGTGAACCAACATAACTTGTCAGGCTAATTGACTCAACAATTTCATGAAAATATGAACCATTTTGGTTCAATAATATATCTGTAACACCCTTGTTTCCCCCAACTTGTAATTAATCATAAAATAGGATTACCATGCTAAGTCATGTGGACGATGTAAATGTATTATTGTTAAATTTCCCATAACTGACAATTGGGGGGTGAAGCCTTGAAGTATGAGCCATGATATCTCTAGAGGAAAGACATCAATTAATGAAGTAAAGGACTGGTGGTTGAATAATCAACCACCCCCATGAATGGAAATATGGTTTGTCGGCTTGAAGTACCACAGAGACCTACAAACCCAAGCTTCCTTCTGACAGAAGGAACATGATAGTTTGGAAAACCTTCCAAAAGAAGGAAGGTAAGATACATACACGGGAACGTCAAGAGAGGAGACACTAGAGGAGAGCGCAGGCTCGTAAAGGAGATGTGCGAACCAAAAGGAAGTGCAGAGAACACGAACCGAAGGACCCAAACACGACCTTGATGCCGAGGAAGCATCTGATAAACCTCACAGGGTCGTTGTGACAGAGAGAGTCTCTCTAAGGGATGGCATAAATTCCCTAGTGATATCATGGCTTGGCATGGGGGTGGCCATAGTTCTAAGAATGAATGCCTCTGAGCCTATGGTTGGGTGGAAAGGCACACACCCACAGTCAATTATTTGAATGCAACCTATAATAGATAAGTATTCTCATACCTTGTGAAATTGAGCTATAACTATGTAATAAAATTGGATATATCGTGAATGACCCAAGGATGTACATGTTTTCTTAATGGTTATACTGTATCTCGTTATTCTTGTTTAAATTGTGTATTTAAGAAAGTATGAAATTGTCTGATTGTACACGTAAATGCCTGAGCCCTATGGTGGCTTAAGTTAAAATCTATGGACTGTGAGTTCATCGACCTTGGGTACAGTTTTCATGGGTGTACGTGGACACTCCTAGTCACCTTGAGTCGCCGAGAGAATAGAGTCTGTTAAGCTCTGAAGAGGTAGTGCAGATATGCACAAAGTCTCTATAGGGCAGGAAGAGACTAAGAACTCCTTAAGTTCTAGACTTGATGAAGGAGCGCAAGGGGTGTGAATAAGACCCTTCTAAGTATTAAGTTCAGGAGAAAGAGCGCAAAGCTATTAAGCTTTTCAGAGCTAACAAAGCTTAGGAAGAGTAGCGAGGTTGAAGTATTGAAAGGGAAGGTTCCTTTGTTTGGAATACAAACGAACGATATCTATTCGGAAAGAGCCACAGTCTATTGTGATTGTTGGATACGAGAAAGAGCGTGGGAGTTAATCCTTTGAGTCCTTCGGACTTCGCGAGTTCGGTGAATTGAGCGAGTTCATCGTAAGTGAGGTAAAACCCTTGAAGTCTCGAAGTTAAATCTGGGCCTTAGATCTAAGGATGCCTGGAACCATCCCAACCGTCATATCTATGAGGTAGTCAACCCGACGTTGACCGCTTCAGGAGAATGGAGGCTTAGTAACGCCAAAACTCCCAAAGAGCGAAGTAGAGAAGTAATGTGGACTGTGGATCTATGGATCCTTCGGGACTCCCCTCTACTGATCGATCGAGGGAATATGAGTATCACGTCGAGAGTACGTGGGGATCCATGTGTCGAGTGATGATAAGGCCACACATGGCGCAACAGTGAGACCCTGAGGGAGTTTATGAACCTTCGATCTAGGGGTCTACACGAAATAACTAGGATCATCAGATCTAGGCCGTGGTCAGCCCGACGCTAACCAAATTCGAGAGAAAAGAGGAGCTCGCATCATGAAACTCTCAAAGAGCCGAAGAACCGAAGTAGATCTGAGTCGTCCAAGCCAAAGAGACAAGTGTCTTCAGATCCTGCACTCCGGAGAGAAGTCAATCTGAGAGGACCAAAGTATGAAGGCACAAGGATTTCCAAAGGCCAGAGTCCCGAAGTCATCCCAGTTGTCTGTTGGAAGGGACGCATGGAATAAGATCTTCCACTTCAGAGAAAGTACTTTGAGAGAATAGTGTTGGAACACTCAGAACTCCCGAATGTCAAAGTCCCGAAATGAACCTAATTTGTTGATTTAAAACGAATGTGTGGCACTCGATCTTGAACTCTGGGTACAAAGTACTTCGGGAGAAAAGGTTGTGTGTGCGTCTGAGACTCCCAAATGCTGAAGTTCTGAAGTAAATCAAAGCCATCAATACTCTGAGGATGTGTGGTGTCAAATGGTGCACTTTAGAGGTTTAGCACTCCGAAGGATTGTAATCGTGAGTACCTTGGAACTCCAGAAGAACGAAGTTCCAGAGTAAATTAGAGCCATCGATACTTTGAGGACGCATGGCATCATATGGTTCACTTTGGAGGATTAGTACTGCAGAGGTTTTGCGAGGAGGTGCTTCAAATTCTGTCGAATCTCGGAGGCCCGTATTCATTGAGGGTCATTGATCTTGAGGGAGAGTAGGGACCATTGATCCCTTCGTGCCAGTTCGAAACTTCGCCACTTCAGAGTTCAAAGGAATTGGCGTGTTATGAATAAAAAACTCCCGAAGCCCGAAGTTTCGAAGCGTCGGAATAGGCGCCTGTGGCCTTGGTGTTCGGTTAGAGATTGGGCTCATGCATGAGTCACATAAAGAGGAAAAGTGAGATGGGTAAAACCCCATGGATGTTGAGGCAAGGAGGTTTTATCGCTAGAGGTTGTAGCATAAAAAGGAAAGTGACCCTGGTGGGTTGTTTCCATGAGAGAAGGCAACATCAATATGAGATATGACTGTGAGATTAGTCTTGTAAGTGACTGAAATCTCAAACTAAAGGACACTAATGATGAAATTAAACTATCAAAGTGAATGCATGAGGTAAAAAGGTGTAAGAGATGCACCTACATATACACGAATGTGTATACATGATCATAAGGATGATTGGAAGATCCTTGGGAAAAGGATGTAGAAGCCTGATATGTCCATGTGTGTGAATGGCATGGAAAAGGTGTAAGCAATAAGCTAGCATGATGAATACTTAGATGTGTTTAATTATGCTTGAGTGCATGGGTTTAATGCATTGTGGAGCTTCTTAATATGAAACCTGATATTAATACCAGATAGGTATGAATGATATTAAACGTGCAAGTGATGCACATGTATGATGTAAGAGTATGGTTATAGGCATGATATGGTTTCCTTGATGAGTGAAATCTAAAGAAAGAATTTCTCTTGTCCATATTAAATGAATACTATGGATGCATGGTTGACTCCATTCTGAAGAGTCGTGAAAGTTTTGTTCCAAATAATAGCTTGAGGGAATGTATTCCATTTCCTCAGGGAATACTAATATAATTAGATAAAAAGGGTAAATGAGCAAAGATGCTCTGTTTTCATGGTAAGAGGCAAATGAATATGCCTTGAGGATCACATGAGAAGGATTGTGAACAATCATGAGTTGACTTATCTTAAAGGTAAAGATGTATGTGGGCTGTGAAACATACCTATGACAGCTGCATGCAGGCTTAGGATTATGAATATAGTTAAGTACATCATGGATGTAAGTTAACAAAACCAGAATATGGTTAAGTACATCATGGATTAAGTTAACAAAACCAGAATATGTATGGATACATAATTTGGGTACATGACAAAGATGCATGTTTATATTCCTTATGGAATATTTGGTAAACAACTAAAAATAACTCAAGGTTGAGTCCATCACAGATAGTGATGGACGTGCAATAATGAAGTTGCATGTTGAGGGAGTTCCTTGTGGAAGAATTGTGTGAAAAATCTGTCAGGAGGTTAGAGTCACAACCTTAATAATTGCTGAGAAACTGAGCAGTAAGCTACAAGATTATATATATATAAGAATCATGGATTACAATTTGAAAGCATCATGTAATGAATAGAAGACTAATGAATGAATAAAGGAGTATGTTTGATTGAATAGTCTTGGTTGGAGCCATGTTAAGAAAAGGCAGTGAGGCCTTTAGAGATAACTTAACTGGGATGAAAAGTCCCTGGCGGTGTAGAAAGAATTGGAAGAAGGGGAGAGCCCCTAACTTATTTCTTGTTATGTGTTATGTTTCCTCTGGAATGAGAAAGATGATTTACTAATAAAAGTAAATTTTTTGACACCACAACGATGATGATTTTATTACTGCAGAAACAATTGAGAACTGTTTGTATTGCATTCCTGGAAACCCTTGAGGATAATGTGATGAAGTGCATAAATATATGCTAGGACATTTTGAAGAAGTTTTATGGATTTGAATGTTATGATACATGCATTTTAATTGATATTACAACTAATGATGCATGTTGTGTATATAAAGGAATTGGAACTGTAGAAGAAGACCGTTACCAATAATGGTCAACCTCAAGCAGAGGATGACCATGGGAAGGTTGCAGTCGAAATACTATTGATAGGACTATGAAAATCTCACTAAAGCATTGTTGATGAGGTAAAAATCGGAAAGAAGGTGCTAGCAGCCAAGAACATGTATAAAAATGTTCATTATTATGTGGCTCAAGGTATGAAAAGATTGGGTGAGAATCCATTCCGAAATATTTTATTGTCTCATGTTATGCACAGAATTTTGAAAGGGTAGTTGTATGCCATGGATACCCAAGTAGGGTATGATTCGGGAAGGAGAACCCAAATGTTGGAGGTGTGAACCTCTGGCAGTGAAGATTTATTGTATGATGCAGGAGCATTTAAACCAAATGATCTCTGTTGACTCAAAAGGTCAAAAACATTTACTAAGAGATCGTAGAAGTCCCTTCGATCAACTACAGATCGATATCATGAGGATCGCGAAATAAAACCCTGATCGAATCAAGTTAACCAAGATCCTGACAAAGGAAGTGAACATGATTCATTCATCGGAAGGAAACCGATCTCATTCATCAGATCGATTTCAAGATCCACTGGAGTTAACGGATCAAACGCCAATCGTTCGATGAGATCGATGGCCCATATTCATTGCGGAGATCAAATGAGCACACGGGTTAACGACGAAGCTTATCCCCATAATTTAAATTCAATGTAGATTTGTTTTGAGTTTAGGGTCTGATCGTAGATCAAACGACTTGTATTCATTGTGGAGCATGAAAGAGGAATTAATGAGCACGCTAGTTCATGGTCCGCAATCAACTGACACCATTGATCTCGTCGGGATGGATGATCAACACCCACGATTACAAGAGTTGGGCAAGCACTTTTCAGTTTATGGAGATTGAACTCTCCGATAAAGAGTGAGCACGTTGGGGATTCCACAATCATTGTGAACCGTTGATCTATGAGCTATCGGTGGGTGGACCTGTAAGGAACCCATGCATTAATACCACATAAAATCGTACTGTGATTGGGTTCTGTGGTTGGATTTGGAAAATCAAGGCTTTTCTCTTAGTCTAAATTATCGATCAAATACTTCTATGTTGGGATTGTCGTATTTGGAATCGTGTGGTTTAGAATCGATCTAGGGGTAAGATCGACGACCCATATTCATTGTGGGGAAGGCATATGCACACATATTAATTTCAGGACCTGTACCCGTAAATTAAACTCAATATAGTTTTGTTTTGAGTTTGGGGTTCGATCAAAGATCAGACGGCCCATATCGATTATGAAGATCGGAAGGAGAATTAAACCGTGATCTAGTTGAGGTTTTGCAATCCCTTGCAGCCATTGGATCTGGGGGAAGAAAGATCTTCACTGTCGAATTACAGACAAGGGGTTTAGCCAGGAACATAGCACCCGGGCACGGGAGGTAAAAGGGTAGCACCTGGAAATAATAGAGCTAAGGTCACAACTCTCGATCTCATAGAGAGAAAACAGAGCCCATTCGGGCCAGTCAAGGAAGGTAGAGTTTGGCACTCTGCGTTAGATTGTGGTCACGGGGACTGGTTCTATGGGAATGAAGGTGCTCCTAGTTAGAACATTGCATAAAATTGCTTCGAGGAAATGCAAGTTTGCATAAAGGACAGATAATGGATTTCCCATTGAGGAAGGAGGACCTTCCAATATTTCTACTTACATTGTATAGGTGTTAGAGAAAATCAAATTTGGGTCGCCATGAGTGTTGGCACCCTGGTTACTAATGAAGGAAGAAGGCTTGGGCGCATTCAAGAGAAACTTGTAGTTTCATATGTATTGATTTGGGATCATGATCATCCTGTAGTTGGAAGCATAGTCCTACTGCAACAATGAATGAGAATGAATAATCCATATGGTGAAAATCTTGGTTAAGCTCCAACGTACCATGGAAAAGTACTTGTCGTAAAGTGTGGGAAAATTAAAATCAATGCAAGGGTGCATTGGGTATGAATGTGGCCACGAATGTTGGCACATTCATTAAAGTCAATTGATATCTGAATTACATTCTGAAAATTTTGGTAAGCTGAAATGATGCATAGGTAAGGGATGATGTATCCTTTTTCTTTGTATCCTTGAATAGATGAAAATGACTTGGACTGTTAGTATGCCTAATTTTGAAAAGGTAATATGCATGAAAACTAACAATTTGTTTGGCTGAGGAATGTTGAAATTGCAGGAGGAAATGGGTCTTGGATATGGCAGTATTGTAAGCCCATAAGGAAGACCAATTTCCTACTGAGCCAAACTGCAAGGAATGGTATTTCCTTTGTGAGAAAGTGAATTTGATTGTTAGTATGCACAATTCTGAAATTGTTTGTGATAACATTATAAAGGTGCAATAAAAATATATGTGCATGGGAAACTAAAAATTTGTTTGGCTTATTGAAGTTGAAAGTGCAGGAAGCAAAGGGGTCTGGGATATGGCAGCATTGTAAGCCCATAAGGAAGACCAATTGTCTGCTGAGCCAAACCACTATGGGAAGTAAAGTTCCATAATTATGAATCTGGTTCATGTGCGGAACAAATATGAAAACAAAGTGTGGAATTTGAAAATCAATGGGTGACAGATTTACAAGAAAAATTTGAATTTAAAATTTATGACGATGTCTCATGAAATTTGTGTATGCTTGTGTTATGGGTGAGAAGAAAAGATCTATCCAAAAAGGACAGATGAAGGCTTCCAAGATGTAAAAGCATGAAAAATGGCTATTGTTGAGCCATGACAACCCCGTGGTAAGCCATGATTGCCTAGAATATATTGTGTTGAGGTAACACAAGCTGGAGGGATGCCTCGACAGAGAAAGTCTGAGGGACGCCTCGACTGTAAGGCTCGATAAAGTCTCTGGAATTATTCCTGTGCGAGAAAAATTTGGCAAGGCAAGATGGATCACCCGAGGAACTATATAGCAGAGAAGGGGATGCCTAAGCCTAGGCCTGGAGGGTGAGTGACCGCAAGAAAGAAGAGACTCTGATAGTTATTGTAAACTATTAATTGGGATCATGAACACAATGGATAGTTCTTTTCGTGTGAGAAAACCTTGGCAAGGCAAGATGGATCACTCGAGGAACTGTATAGCAGAGAAGGGGATTCCTGAGCTTGGGCCTGGAGGGTGAGTGATCACAAGAAATAAGAGACTCTGATAGTTCTTATAAACTATTGATTGGGATCATGCACACGATGGATAGTTCTTCCTATGTGAGAAAACCTGCAAGATGAATCACCCAAGGGAATGTATAGCATAGAAGGGTATGCCTGAGCTTGGACCTGGAGGGTGAGTGACTGGAAGGAAGAGGACACCTTGATAGTTCTTGTAAACTATTGATTGGGATCATGCACAGAATGGGTATGTCAAGGAAAAACAGTGAGCCTGGATAACAAGACAACCATGTGGATACAAATGCACAAACTGCGTAGATAATTATTGTGCTAAGATTAGGAAATTTCCCTAGAAATTTTTATGCAATGTTTTTGCATGAGACTATGATTAATGTGCTTGTTGTCCAAGAATTATTGAAAGAAGGTGACGAATATTAAGGTTCTGAAAAAGGACGTGATCGAGAAAGAAGGATCAAGATTTCTGAAACAACTGAATGAGAAAGGCATGACATTTGTTTTTTAGAAAGAACAACGAGGACGATGTTCCTTTAAGGGGGAGGGAATTGTAACACCCTTGTTTCCCCCAGATTGTAATTAATCATAAAATAGGATTACCATGCTAAGGCATGTGGACGATGTAAATGTATTATTGTTAAATTTCCCATAATTGATTGTTAGGGGGTGAAGCCTTGAAGTACGAGCCATGATATCTCTAGAGGAAAGAAATCAGTTAATGAAGGAAAGGACTGGTGGTTGAATAATCAACCACCCCCATGAATGGAAACATGGGTTGTCAGCATGAAGTACCACATAGAACTGCAGACCCGAGCTTCCTTCTAACAGAAGGAACAAGATAGGTCGGAAAACCTCTCAAAAGAAGGAAGGTAAGATACATACACAGGAACAACAAGAGAGGAGACACTAGATGAGAGCACAGGCTCGTAAAGGAGATGCGTGAACCAAAAGGAAGTGCAGATAATACGACTTCAAGGACCTGAACATGAGCTTGATGTTGAGGAAGCATCTGATAAACCTCACAGGGTTGTTGTGATAGAGAGAGTCTCTTTGAGGGATGGCGTAAATTCCCTAGTGATATCATGGATTGGCACGGGGGTGGCCAAAGTGCTAAGAATGAATGCCTCTGAGCCTATGGTTGGGTGAAAAGGAAGACACCCACAGTCAGTTAGTTGGATGCAACCTGTAATAGATAAATATTCTCATACCCTGTGTAATTGAGTTGTAACTATGTAATAAAATTGGATATACTGTGAATGACCTAGGGATGTGCATGTTTGCTTAATGGTTATACTGTATCTTTTTATTCTTGTTTAAATTGTGTATTTAAGCAAGTATGAAATTGTCTGATTGTACATGTAAATGCCCGAGCCTGGTGGTGGATTAAGCTAGAATCTATGGACTGTGAGTTCGTCGACCTTGGGTACAGTTTTCACGGGTGTACGTCGATACTCCCATTCGCCCTAAGTCTCCAGGAGGACAGAGTCTGTTAAGCTTAGGAGAGGTAGTTCAGATATGCACAGAGTCTCTATAGGGCGGGCATAGACTGAGAACTCCTTAAGTTCTAGAATTGATTAAGGAGCGCAAGGGGTGTGCAGAAGACCCTTCTAAGTATTAAGTTTATGAGAAAGAGCGCAAATCTCTTAATCCTTTCAGAGCTAACAAAGCTCAGGAAGAGTAGCGAGGTTGAAGTATCGAAAGGGAAGGTTACTTTGTTTGGAATATGAACGGACGAGATCTATTCGAAAAGATCCACGGTCTACTTTGATCGTTGGATATAGGAAAGAGCGTGGGAGTTAACCCTTTGAGTCCTTCGGACTTCGTGAGTTCGGCGAATTGAGCGAGTTCGTCGTAAGGGAGGTAAAACCCCCAAAGTCCTGAAGTTAACTCTGGACCTTAGATCTGAGGATGCCCGGGAACCATCCTAATTGTCATATCTATGAAGTAGTTAGCCCGACGTTGACCGCTTCGGGAGAATGGAGGCTTAGTAACACCAAAACTACCAAAGAGTGAAGTAGCGAAGTAACATGGACCGTGGATCTATGGATCCTTCGGGACCCCTCTTGACCAATAAATCGAGGGAATATGAGTATCACATCGAGAGTACGTTGGGATCCACGTTTCGAGTGCCATTAAGGCCATGCATGGAGCAACAATGATACCTTGAGGGAGGTTATGAATCGTCGACCTGGGGGTCTACACGAAATAACCAGAACCATCAGATCTATACCATGGTCAGCCTAACATTGATTGACTTCGGGAGAAAAGAGGAGCTTGCATCGTGAAAATCTCGAAGAGACGAAGTAGATCTAAGTCATCCAAGCCAAAGAGATAGGTGTCATCAGATCCTGCACTCTGGAGAGAAGTCACTCCGGGAGGACCGAAGTATGAAGGCACAAGGATTTCCGAAGGTCAGAGTCCCGAAGTCATCCCAGTCGTCTGTTGGAAGGGACGCGTGGCAGAATATCTTCCACTTCGGAGAAATTACTTCGGGAGAATAGTGTTGGAACACTCAAAACTCCCAAATTCCGAAGTCCCAAAATGAACCTGAGCCATTTATTTAAAACGGATGCGTGGCGCTCGATCTAGAACTCCGAGTACGTAGTACTTCGGGAGAAAAGGTTGTGTGCGCGTCTGAGACTCCCGAACGCCAAAGTTCCAGAATAAATCAGATCCATCAATACTCTAAGGATGCATGGCGTTAGATGGTGCACTTCGGAGGTTTATCACTCTGAATGATTGCAATCATGAGTACCTTGGAACTCCCGAAGCATGGACTTCCGAAGTAAATCAGAGCCATCGATACTTTGAGGACGCGTGGCGTCAGATGGTTCACTTAAGAGGATTAGTACTCTGAAGGTTTTGCGAGGAGGTGCTTCAAATTTTTCCGAAGCCCAGAGGCTCCAAATCATTGAGGGTCGTTGATCTTGAGGGAGAGTAGGGATCGTTGATCCCTTCACGCTAGTTTGAAACTTCACCACTTCGGAGTTCAGAGGAATTGGCATGTGATGAATAAAAAATCTCGAAGCGTGGGAATAGGCACTTGTGGCCTTGGCGTTTGGTCATAGTCTGTGGTCATATGCGATGGTCGTCGAAGAAAAAGGGTTTAGTCCCTAATTTCCAAATTAGAGACCATGGATGGAGGATTTGATTATTTAAGGAGAACAAAAAAAAATTATGCCCCGTCGTGGGTGTGTTACAATATCAGACTTCGTTCTTTTGATTTCCTGGGAAATTAATTTCTCAGCTCAAATTTTTGGGTGAACAATTATATTCTACTATCCAAGATCTTTCTAATGACTTCTACCTTGCTCAATTCTGAGCCTTGAGCTGAAAGTTATGGATATTAAAGAAAAAAAGTTATTTTTTCTGTGATGTAATCCTTGTACATTCGTTCTTCTTCTTAAGAGCCAAAATAGCTCTTAGACCCATGCTGAATCCTCTTTTTAGGTTTGCATGCTTCTGTAACTTCCCTTATTTACAAGTCCATACAATTCATAAATCTGTGGGCTCCTTCTCTAATCCCTTTTTTGTCCTTAAAAATCATTTTTCGGGCACCAACCCTTTTTTCTTCGACCCCCAAACTCATGTGACCATGGGCTATAACCAAGCGCTTAGTTGAAAAGCATTTATCCAGAGCTTCGAGACTTCAGGACTCTGGAACTTAGGGATTCAGAGGTTTCACCTAAATCACACTTCATTTCCCCCGAATGTCGAATTGGCAAACTTTCGAACATAAGCTTCTTCAGAGATTTGAGAGATCTGCTAATATTAACACCTCATTTCCTCTAAACGTCGAATTGGCAAACTCTTGGATTGGTGCTTCATCTCTTCGTTACTCCGGCACTTCGCTACTTCGGGCTTTAGAGTTTCTTACTACCTCACGCCTTATTTCTCATGAACGTTGAACTGGTGAACTCCCGCACAGTACATATTCGAAGCTTCGAGGCTCCGCTTCTTTAGAGCTTCCGTGGTTCTTACTATATCACCCCTTATTTCCAGAATTTTGAACTAGCGAATTCCCAGAGAGGCTTTTCGGAGCTTCGCCCTTCAGAGGTCTTTACAACTTCACACTTAAAAACTATCGAACGTTGAATTTTCAAACTGTGAGAGTCTTATTAGCACTACGCACCAAGGGTGCTACGTGTCAAAAATATGGAGATGACACGTGGCCCAATTCAACAGGTGACACCTGTCAAGTTCCAATTGGCATATTAGGTTAGTGAAAGGCATGAATCAGGTTGGCATGTGGCATGCATATGTGGGTCCCCGTCACCCTATGTGACGTCATCATGCTACGTCACTCCGACGCTCCGGGACTTCGATACTCTGGGCTTCGAAGGATCTTACTGCATAACACTTCAATTCCTCTGAACGTTGAACCGACAAACCCCTGAAGGTTTCAAGAATCAATGGTCCATGCTCCTGGCTGAGATCAACAATCGAAAGAAGATTAGGGACTCCGAGCTTCGAAGGATTTCATAACACAACCCAACATTTCCCTCGAACACGGAAGTGGCTTTCTCCCCAAACTGTCACTCTCTGGAGCTTTAATACTTCAACACTCTAGAGCTTCGGGATTCAGAAGACTTCACACTATAACAATTCAAAACACTCGAGCGCCAAACTTATGAACATACATTGTCTAGAGCTTCAGGGCTCTGGAGCTTTAGAACTTCAGGCTTCAGACGTTTCTTCTTCAATTTTCATCACAACTCTTGAACGCCGAACTCTCAGAATCTTGAACATGCATTCTCCAGAGCTTCGGTGCTTCAGGCTTCAGTGCTTCAAGATTCAGGAGACGTATCCACTCTACACCACAAATCTCTTAAACGCAAAATTCTTGAATACTTGCTAATATGCGAACACGTGTTCACAAACATGAACGATCCAGATTGGCTTTGGACTTCAGGACTTCGGGAAAACTATACTCCACACAACCACAACCCAATTCTTTCGGAGTGTCGAATTGTTGAACCACTCGGGGATCCAACGACCCACCTTCTCCCAGAGATCTACTTTGGGACTCCGGGGCTTCGAGGATTTTTCCTCCTTTTTTTCAAAGACTTGAAAAATGTCGAAGCAATGAAGTCCAAAGGACTTAAGGGGTTAAAAAATGTGATACTTCCCTAGATCCGACGACTGTGAGGGATCGGTCTTCTCCCGATCAGATCCAACACCCCAAATTTAAACTTTGTGGCCCAAAACCATGGTTGTGGTTTCCTTCCTCTGGTGGATTTATCGAACCATTAAACCTTCTAAGCTTCTAAACATAGTCAAGGTGTTCCCTCAACGCCCTTCTGGCACTCTGTAAATTCAATTCTCTGTGAAAATTTTGCTTCAATTTCCACTTACACGACCCATCCAGACTCGGTGTTGAAAACTAGAGCTATAATACCAAATTGTAGCATCCCCATCCTTAGGTCTTTGGGCTATGCCACATAACACTTTTTCATTTCTACTTTATATATTTATACAAATTTAATCCAAACATATATATTCTGAAACTACACATAATCATGCGGAAACAACAGTAAAACTATATATACAACATACACAGGCAAAACCCATAAACAAAAAAGCATGTATAAATACGCAGCATGTAATTCATGCACAACTGATACTTATATTTTAATAGATGGCCACCAACTACATGCAAAACTTCCATGATCCTCCCATCCTTAGACCATGTTGTTCAAAACTCTCAACAATGGGTCACCCCCGAGCTGGGACTAAACTCCACCCGGGTAAAGGGGTTTCTAACCAGGCTGAAGCTACACAGACAATAGGAAGAATTGTATCCCAGGAGCCTACTCAAACTATCAAACTACAGTCTCTCATTCCCCACATGCTTGTCCCACCCCAGGAAGTGTGCCTTTTCTCTGCTCAACAGTCCTTTGGTTGCCCCACTTCCCTTCTAGGGCTTCAGCAACAAGACGGACAGGAAGTCTCAAAGCACTATAGTTGCAGTTGGGCTCCCTCAGGAATTCAATTCCCAACAATTCTCTCACCTGGAGATAATTTATCACAGGCCTGACAACCTTCCTCTTCAATCCCACAGGCATGACAATCTACTTCTTCAATCCTGCTCTCTAGTCCACCAGGTACAGGCTCAGGCGAAGGAAACAATAGAAAACAAGTATGGAATAAGTGATGGCATAACTATTGGTAGCAACAACATTTAAGTAAGGAACTGGATGCTTCCCATAACTAGAAAGGTACGGGAGATGGCAACAACAGAGTTCAGGTAAGGGGCCGTACCGTCTTAGGAAATGTATCACGTACAACTCCAAGAGTGTGTGAAGGTTTTAGAGGTTGATTATTGGGGTGACTGCCAGAATCGTGAATGCTCTCGTGCCCGAGGAGAATAGTTTAGTGAGTCCGAAATGGACTAATTTATCCACATTTTATTGCATGCACCCTTGATGACCCATGTCTTTCTAGGAGCTCGTTTCTCTCCACTTGTATTTCATTTCTCATTCTCATAAGAACTTAGGATATCATATGATTTATCCATGCCTTAATCTTTAGGAATAATAATATAATATTCCCTTATAGATAAGCCCTCTATCTTAGCCCCTTTCCTAGGCTCGTAGTCCCCCCCCCCCCCTTCCCTTCCTAGTGGATTTTATTCCCCCATACTCTTTTATTGTGGTCGGTCTACATGGAGCGATGTATTTTATTAATGATATGACTAATTACATATACAAAAATAGGTTATCTCGCCTTTAACATCTAGGCTCTCCGACCTGATATTCACATAAACCTTCTAGCTTATAAAAACCAGGCTCACCAGCCTATAAAACATAATTACATTTACAACTGGGGATCGGTCTTGGGGTGTTACATCTTCCCTTAGAATTTTACCCTTCTTCACTTAATATTTCGTCTAAAATTCACTTCATCTTTCGTCTAATAATGAAAATGAGAGGTTCTTAATGTGTATTTATACTTTTCGAAGTACCTCCTTTACTTGACTTTAGGGCCAACTTGTAACTTCTTTGACCATACTTCGGGGCTTTCATCTTTAAGAGCGCATAACTTCTCAATCGTGAGAAACCATGTGGTGTACCACATACCATTGGAAACTACATGATGATTACCATCAATCTATGGAGGTTTTGTATGCAAATACAATTTCCTTCATACTCGTTTTCTCCAATCAACTTTGGGCTTCATGACCACACCTTAGGTGTTTCTTAACCACTTAACCATATTTCCAAGGCTTCTTGTATAATTCTTCAAAAATTTTTCATGTGAGGGCCATTACTAAAGGTACACCATGGGGACCAATTTGGAGACTTCTTTAAATATACCTTCACTTCTAGAGGATTGTGGACTTCTTCTAGGGTTGACATCACCCATTACTTCTAGGGGATTTTGGGGCTTCTTGACTTCTTCCATGGTTGAAAT
>ML800458.1:286571-306720 GCA_009831015.1 Picea engelmannii | reverse complement strand
TGTCTTGGTATTGACTACACGAGAGCACTAGAGCGAAGCGGGAGAAACAAAAACCATAGGAAGCGAAAATAAGGTATGTTCTTTGTTCTTGCCTTCTATTTAATTCAATGGTCAAAATATAGGGAAAGAGTCATGTTCTGTCTTGCTTTGTTCTAGATCCAGGTGGATCTAAGGAGATCGGTTTGTGTCCACACTTATGGATTTATCCAATAACATATATATACCAACAAAATTTTAAAATCCTTAAAAAATATGTGTGTATTATGATCGCATGGCATCGACATGCTCCCAAGTTGCATCCTCAGGACCGTACGAGTTCCATTAGATCTTTACAATCTCTATGGATCGATTTCAGAGTTTCTTTATCTTCCGGTCTAGTATGCACACCGGATGCACTTGAAAAGCGCCTTCTTGCTCCACCTAAATCACATTCCAATCAATAACATGATTAGCATCAGGTAAACAATTTTTTAGAAATGAAACATGGAATACATTATGAATAGACATTGATGCAAGTAATACAAGCATGTATGCTACATGCCCAATCCTCTCTAAGATTTCAAACGACCCACAGTATCGAGATGCCAACTTTGAACAATTTCCCAACTTCAGGGAACTTTTGTTGGCCTTCACTTTCAAGAATACATCATCACCCAATTTAAATTCCATGTGAGTTCTTCCCTGATCAACATAGATTTTTTGCCTATCTTGAGAATCCTTTAAATTCTGCTTTATTTTTGACATCTTCTCTTCCATTTTCCTGAGCAATTCTGGCCCAACCATTGCTTTGTCTGTCGGTTTGTCCCATCTTACTGGTGTGTTGCACTTTCTACCATAAAGTGCCTCAAATGGTCTCATCTTTAGAGATGCTTGGTACCCATTATTGTAAGAAAAATCTACCAAGTGTAGGTAGTCTTCCCATTTTCATGGTTTGTCCATCACATACATCCTCAACAAATCCTCAATCACTTGGTTTACCCACTCTGTTTTTCCATCATATTCTGGATGATAAGCTATTCTAAAATTCAGATTTGTTCCAAATCCTTTAAATAATCCTCTCCAAAATTTCGATGTAAATTTTGGATCTATGTCAGACATAATTGTCTTGGGTATACCATGCAGTTGAGAAATTTCCTTCATATAAATATCAACAACATTGGCTGCCTTGTGCGTGAGCTTTACCGGAATAAAACATGCAGCTTTGGTAAGCTTATCCACCACTATCATGATAGAATCAGGCGGCTTGTTTGTTCTGGGCAGTTTGGTGATGAAATCCATGGTTACCACTTCCCATTTCCACTCAGGAATGGGAAATGGTTGTAGCAACCCAACTGGGTGTATATTCTCAACATTTACCTTTTGACACTCCAAACATTTGGAAATAAACTCAACAACTTCCTTATTCATGTCTGGCCAATAATATTGGCTCTTAACAGTTGCAATAGTTTTCTGATACCCTTGGTGCCCAACATAAGGTACATTATGCATTTCCTTCAATATCAGAATCTTCAATTCCTAGGAATTTGGCACATAAATTATGCCTTTGTACATGATAATTTCATCATCTCCCAGTTGGTAATCTTCAACTTTATGTTGCAAAATACCTTGTTGTAGTTTTGTTACCATTTCCATGTATTGCAAATCTGATTTTGCAGCCTCCAAGATTATGTCCTTCAAATATGTTTGGTACATGCTAATGGTTGTAGCATGTAACTCATGAACTCTCCTGCTAAGTGCCTCATCCACCTTGTTCTCTTTCCCTTTGATATGCTTTATATCAAAGTCATATTCACAGATAAATTCTAACCATCTTCTTTGTCTGACATTTAGAGTTGGTTGTCCAAATAAATATTTCATACCATTATGGTCTATCCTCAACTCAAACCTTTTCCCCATGAGGCAGTGCCTCCACATCTTCAAGGCATGCACTATGGCTTCCAACTCCAAATCATGAGTAGCATAGAGCCTTTCATGCTCCTTCAACTTCCTTGATTCATAACATACAACATATCCATTTTGACTAAGGACTCCACCAAGTCCTTCTTTACATGCATCAGTTCATACAATGAAGTCTTCATTTGGATCTGTGATCCTTAGTATTGGAGCACTGGTTAATAATTTGTTTAAGTGTTGGAAACTCTTTTCACGTTATACTGTCCACTGAAACTTCACTCCCTTCTTTTGCAAGGAAGTGATCGGATGTGCAATCCTTGAGAATCCTTCAAAAAGCATTGTGTAGTAGTCTACAAGGCCCATGAATGATCTGACCTCAGTCACATTCTTAGGTGTTGACCATCCTTTAATGGCCTCAATATTTTATGGATCCACTGTTATCCCTTCTTCTGAGATGAGATGTCCTAGATAATGGATTTACTTCTGAAAAAATGAGCATTTTCTCTACTTGGAGTACAACTGATGTTCCCTTAATACATGTAGTACCAACCTTAAGTTTTTTTCATGCTCTTCCTCCGACTTGGAATATATAAGAATGTCATCCAAAAAGACAATGACAAACTTATCCATGTATTCTTTGAAAATTCCTTTCATTAAACACATAAAAAAACTGGTGCATTTGATAACCCAAATGGAACCACTGTGAATTCATAATGACCATACATTGTTCTGAAGGCAGTCTTGCTGATGTATTTTTCTTTAATTATGACTTGATGATAACCTGATCTGAGATCAATCTTGGAGAATATTTTTTCATTCTTCAACTGATCAAATAGGTCATCGATCCTTGGCAAAGGATACTTATTCTTCATAGTTACCTTGTTCAACTGTCTGAAGTCCATGTAGAGTCTCAAAGTTCCATCCTTCTTATTCACAAATAAAACTAGGGTACACCAAGGTGACACACTTGGGCATATATACCCCTTATTCAGAAGCTATTCAAGCTGCATTTGCAACTCCTTTAGTTCTGGTGTACTCATCCTGTAGGGAGTCTTGGATACTGCAACTGCTCCAAGCATCATATTTGTGGAGAAATAAATGTCTCTTTTAGGGGGTAGTCCTGGTATTTCTTTAAATACATCCTCAAACTCCTTTAGGAATGCATGATCTTCAATATTTGACACCTTATCTCTAGATGTCTCTTCCATATGAGCTGCAAATATTTTACATCCTTTCCTGTAACTTTTCTTCATCTGAATTATTGAGATTTCTCTGATAGTTATTTCCCTGGGAATTCCTTGTAATGTCCTTGGGTTCCCTTCCCCATACAGGCAAGTGAATTCATTGTTATAATAGTCTAGGATAGCATGGTGTTGTTCCAACCAATACATCCCAATTAGACAGTCGTAAGAACCTAAAGGAAAGATATTCAAATTTTCCCTGGTGTTCAGTCCATTCATGTCTATTGGAAATGACTTAACCATGTCATTAACTTTTCTTTTGGCTCTGGTAGCTAGCTGCACCAACCAAGATTTTCCATGCTTGCTTCTTGGAAAATGCAATATTTCCACCATCTTAGGATCTATATAACTATGACTAGCTCCTGAATCAATTAAAATAGTAATGGTTTTGTTGTTGATCATACCTTCCACTTCAATCATATGTGACTGAAACTATGTTTTCTTGTTGTCCAGGGCTGCATAGATCCTTGGTACACTTATGCCCATGTCGTCCACTGTTTCATCTTGTTGTACATTTTGAACAGTTCTCTATTTTTATCCTATGTGAGGAAAATCTCTATACATATGATCTCCTTTACAACCCCAACATTGAATAGGTGGTTTCCTTGGCCTTTCCCCCCCATATCAATTGTTTTGGGTTCTCTAGAAGCTGGTTTTCCGTGAGGATTATTTCTGAAGAATGGTGGCTTAGTCCCCTTCTTCCTCTGTTCCATCTTATATTTATTCTTGTCTTCAAAATATTTTTGGAAAGTTGGCCTTGCTTTATGCTGATCATATAGGCATTTAGCTCGCCTTATGGTCTCCTCTAATGTTTTGGGATCATCATATTGTATCTTGTCACTGATGAATGATGACAACCCACTCAGATACCTATGAATCTTAACTGTCTCATCCTTGATGAAAGAAACATACTTCAACAATTCTAAAAACCTTCTTTCATATTCATCAATGGTCATGCTCCCAAGCTTGATTTCAAAGAAATATTTCATTTTCTTGTCACAGTATCTCTTAGTCAAGTATTTCTTTTCAAAATACTTCTTTAATTCCTTCCAAGTAACATTTTTCTCTTTAATGTGTTGCACCTGCATAAGCTGATCCCACCACATGGATGCCTTTCCCTTGAGTTGATATATGGAAATTATCCATTTTGTGTGAGAAGAGTAATTATGTAATTGAAAATATTTCTCATACCTAGCATCCATGTATTTGCATCTTCATCCTTCTTGTGCTCACCATCAAATGTAGGAAGTTTGATTTTGTTCATTTCTCCTCATAGCTCATCCACCCTAGACCTCTTATTATTATTGACAGGGGATGGACTTGAGCTGCTATGTGCTCTCCTATTGGAATGCCTCAGGGAGTGATGGTGATGTCTGCTAATACTTCTTGTTCTTCTTTTCTCACCAGGAGACCTGTGACTTCCTGATTTTCTTGAGCCATTCTCCTTATCCATCTTCTTTTCTATTATGTCAAAGATCTGCATTAATTTTATGTTGAAGTCCTAAGGTTGCTCCTTGTCTTTCATAATCTTTTAATTATCATCCTTATTACTTTGGACATCCTTTTGAAAAAATTTAATTGTCTCTACCAAGTTCATGATTTCTTCCTTTCCTTCTCCATATCCATTTGAGTTTGTTCCTTCAATGCCCATATGGACATCCATCCCTCTAATCTAATATTCTTGACTGTAATCCCCCTGCGTATATTCCATCCCTATGTACTTTGTATTGATCATGATATGATCTAACAATTGTTAACTCTGCAAAATGTGAACCAACATAACTTGTCAGGCTAATTGACTCAACAATTTCATGAAAATATGAACCATTTTGGTTCAATAATATATCTGTAACACCCTTGTTTCCCCCAACTTGTAATTAATCATAAAATAGGATTACCATGCTAAGTCATGTGGACGATGTAAATGTATTATTGTTAAATTTCCCATAACTGACAATTGGGGGGTGAAGCCTTGAAGTATGAGCCATGATATCTCTAGAGGAAAGACATCAATTAATGAAGTAAAGGACTGGTGGTTGAATAATCAACCACCCCCATGAATGGAAATATGGTTTGTCGGCTTGAAGTACCACAGAGACCTACAAACCCAAGCTTCCTTCTGACAGAAGGAACATGATAGTTTGGAAAACCTTCCAAAAGAAGGAAGGTAAGATACATACACGGGAACGTCAAGAGAGGAGACACTAGAGGAGAGCGCAGGCTCGTAAAGGAGATGTGCGAACCAAAAGGAAGTGCAGAGAACACGAACCGAAGGACCCAAACACGACCTTGATGCCGAGGAAGCATCTGATAAACCTCACAGGGTCGTTGTGACAGAGAGAGTCTCTCTAAGGGATGGCATAAATTCCCTAGTGATATCATGGCTTGGCATGGGGGTGGCCATAGTTCTAAGAATGAATGCCTCTGAGCCTATGGTTGGGTGGAAAGGCACACACCCACAGTCAATTATTTGAATGCAACCTATAATAGATAAGTATTCTCATACCTTGTGAAATTGAGCTATAACTATGTAATAAAATTGGATATATCGTGAATGACCCAAGGATGTACATGTTTTCTTAATGGTTATACTGTATCTCGTTATTCTTGTTTAAATTGTGTATTTAAGAAAGTATGAAATTGTCTGATTGTACACGTAAATGCCTGAGCCCTATGGTGGCTTAAGTTAAAATCTATGGACTGTGAGTTCATCGACCTTGGGTACAGTTTTCATGGGTGTACGTGGACACTCCTAGTCACCTTGAGTCGCCGAGAGAATAGAGTCTGTTAAGCTCTGAAGAGGTAGTGCAGATATGCACAAAGTCTCTATAGGGCAGGAAGAGACTAAGAACTCCTTAAGTTCTAGACTTGATGAAGGAGCGCAAGGGGTGTGAATAAGACCCTTCTAAGTATTAAGTTCAGGAGAAAGAGCGCAAAGCTATTAAGCTTTTCAGAGCTAACAAAGCTTAGGAAGAGTAGCGAGGTTGAAGTATTGAAAGGGAAGGTTCCTTTGTTTGGAATACAAACGAACGATATCTATTCGGAAAGAGCCACAGTCTATTGTGATTGTTGGATACGAGAAAGAGCGTGGGAGTTAATCCTTTGAGTCCTTCGGACTTCGCGAGTTCGGTGAATTGAGCGAGTTCATCGTAAGTGAGGTAAAACCCTTGAAGTCTCGAAGTTAAATCTGGGCCTTAGATCTAAGGATGCCTGGAACCATCCCAACCGTCATATCTATGAGGTAGTCAACCCGACGTTGACCGCTTCAGGAGAATGGAGGCTTAGTAACGCCAAAACTCCCAAAGAGCGAAGTAGAGAAGTAATGTGGACTGTGGATCTATGGATCCTTCGGGACTCCCCTCTACTGATCGATCGAGGGAATATGAGTATCACGTCGAGAGTACGTGGGGATCCATGTGTCGAGTGATGATAAGGCCACACATGGCGCAACAGTGAGACCCTGAGGGAGTTTATGAACCTTCGATCTAGGGGTCTACACGAAATAACTAGGATCATCAGATCTAGGCCGTGGTCAGCCCGACGCTAACCAAATTCGAGAGAAAAGAGGAGCTCGCATCATGAAACTCTCAAAGAGCCGAAGAACCGAAGTAGATCTGAGTCGTCCAAGCCAAAGAGACAAGTGTCTTCAGATCCTGCACTCCGGAGAGAAGTCAATCTGAGAGGACCAAAGTATGAAGGCACAAGGATTTCCAAAGGCCAGAGTCCCGAAGTCATCCCAGTTGTCTGTTGGAAGGGACGCATGGAATAAGATCTTCCACTTCAGAGAAAGTACTTTGAGAGAATAGTGTTGGAACACTCAGAACTCCCGAATGTCAAAGTCCCGAAATGAACCTAATTTGTTGATTTAAAACGAATGTGTGGCACTCGATCTTGAACTCTGGGTACAAAGTACTTCGGGAGAAAAGGTTGTGTGTGCGTCTGAGACTCCCAAATGCTGAAGTTCTGAAGTAAATCAAAGCCATCAATACTCTGAGGATGTGTGGTGTCAAATGGTGCACTTTAGAGGTTTAGCACTCCGAAGGATTGTAATCGTGAGTACCTTGGAACTCCAGAAGAACGAAGTTCCAGAGTAAATTAGAGCCATCGATACTTTGAGGACGCATGGCATCATATGGTTCACTTTGGAGGATTAGTACTGCAGAGGTTTTGCGAGGAGGTGCTTCAAATTCTGTCGAATCTCGGAGGCCCGTATTCATTGAGGGTCATTGATCTTGAGGGAGAGTAGGGACCATTGATCCCTTCGTGCCAGTTCGAAACTTCGCCACTTCAGAGTTCAAAGGAATTGGCGTGTTATGAATAAAAAACTCCCGAAGCCCGAAGTTTCGAAGCGTCGGAATAGGCGCCTGTGGCCTTGGTGTTCGGTTAGAGATTGGGCTCATGCATGAGTCACATAAAGAGGAAAAGTGAGATGGGTAAAACCCCATGGATGTTGAGGCAAGGAGGTTTTATCGCTAGAGGTTGTAGCATAAAAAGGAAAGTGACCCTGGTGGGTTGTTTCCATGAGAGAAGGCAACATCAATATGAGATATGACTGTGAGATTAGTCTTGTAAGTGACTGAAATCTCAAACTAAAGGACACTAATGATGAAATTAAACTATCAAAGTGAATGCATGAGGTAAAAAGGTGTAAGAGATGCACCTACATATACACGAATGTGTATACATGATCATAAGGATGATTGGAAGATCCTTGGGAAAAGGATGTAGAAGCCTGATATGTCCATGTGTGTGAATGGCATGGAAAAGGTGTAAGCAATAAGCTAGCATGATGAATACTTAGATGTGTTTAATTATGCTTGAGTGCATGGGTTTAATGCATTGTGGAGCTTCTTAATATGAAACCTGATATTAATACCAGATAGGTATGAATGATATTAAACGTGCAAGTGATGCACATGTATGATGTAAGAGTATGGTTATAGGCATGATATGGTTTCCTTGATGAGTGAAATCTAAAGAAAGAATTTCTCTTGTCCATATTAAATGAATACTATGGATGCATGGTTGACTCCATTCTGAAGAGTCGTGAAAGTTTTGTTCCAAATAATAGCTTGAGGGAATGTATTCCATTTCCTCAGGGAATACTAATATAATTAGATAAAAAGGGTAAATGAGCAAAGATGCTCTGTTTTCATGGTAAGAGGCAAATGAATATGCCTTGAGGATCACATGAGAAGGATTGTGAACAATCATGAGTTGACTTATCTTAAAGGTAAAGATGTATGTGGGCTGTGAAACATACCTATGACAGCTGCATGCAGGCTTAGGATTATGAATATAGTTAAGTACATCATGGATGTAAGTTAACAAAACCAGAATATGGTTAAGTACATCATGGATTAAGTTAACAAAACCAGAATATGTATGGATACATAATTTGGGTACATGACAAAGATGCATGTTTATATTCCTTATGGAATATTTGGTAAACAACTAAAAATAACTCAAGGTTGAGTCCATCACAGATAGTGATGGACGTGCAATAATGAAGTTGCATGTTGAGGGAGTTCCTTGTGGAAGAATTGTGTGAAAAATCTGTCAGGAGGTTAGAGTCACAACCTTAATAATTGCTGAGAAACTGAGCAGTAAGCTACAAGATTATATATATATAAGAATCATGGATTACAATTTGAAAGCATCATGTAATGAATAGAAGACTAATGAATGAATAAAGGAGTATGTTTGATTGAATAGTCTTGGTTGGAGCCATGTTAAGAAAAGGCAGTGAGGCCTTTAGAGATAACTTAACTGGGATGAAAAGTCCCTGGCGGTGTAGAAAGAATTGGAAGAAGGGGAGAGCCCCTAACTTATTTCTTGTTATGTGTTATGTTTCCTCTGGAATGAGAAAGATGATTTACTAATAAAAGTAAATTTTTTGACACCACAACGATGATGATTTTATTACTGCAGAAACAATTGAGAACTGTTTGTATTGCATTCCTGGAAACCCTTGAGGATAATGTGATGAAGTGCATAAATATATGCTAGGACATTTTGAAGAAGTTTTATGGATTTGAATGTTATGATACATGCATTTTAATTGATATTACAACTAATGATGCATGTTGTGTATATAAAGGAATTGGAACTGTAGAAGAAGACCGTTACCAATAATGGTCAACCTCAAGCAGAGGATGACCATGGGAAGGTTGCAGTCGAAATACTATTGATAGGACTATGAAAATCTCACTAAAGCATTGTTGATGAGGTAAAAATCGGAAAGAAGGTGCTAGCAGCCAAGAACATGTATAAAAATGTTCATTATTATGTGGCTCAAGGTATGAAAAGATTGGGTGAGAATCCATTCCGAAATATTTTATTGTCTCATGTTATGCACAGAATTTTGAAAGGGTAGTTGTATGCCATGGATACCCAAGTAGGGTATGATTCGGGAAGGAGAACCCAAATGTTGGAGGTGTGAACCTCTGGCAGTGAAGATTTATTGTATGATGCAGGAGCATTTAAACCAAATGATCTCTGTTGACTCAAAAGGTCAAAAACATTTACTAAGAGATCGTAGAAGTCCCTTCGATCAACTACAGATCGATATCATGAGGATCGCGAAATAAAACCCTGATCGAATCAAGTTAACCAAGATCCTGACAAAGGAAGTGAACATGATTCATTCATCGGAAGGAAACCGATCTCATTCATCAGATCGATTTCAAGATCCACTGGAGTTAACGGATCAAACGCCAATCGTTCGATGAGATCGATGGCCCATATTCATTGCGGAGATCAAATGAGCACACGGGTTAACGACGAAGCTTATCCCCATAATTTAAATTCAATGTAGATTTGTTTTGAGTTTAGGGTCTGATCGTAGATCAAACGACTTGTATTCATTGTGGAGCATGAAAGAGGAATTAATGAGCACGCTAGTTCATGGTCCGCAATCAACTGACACCATTGATCTCGTCGGGATGGATGATCAACACCCACGATTACAAGAGTTGGGCAAGCACTTTTCAGTTTATGGAGATTGAACTCTCCGATAAAGAGTGAGCACGTTGGGGATTCCACAATCATTGTGAACCGTTGATCTATGAGCTATCGGTGGGTGGACCTGTAAGGAACCCATGCATTAATACCACATAAAATCGTACTGTGATTGGGTTCTGTGGTTGGATTTGGAAAATCAAGGCTTTTCTCTTAGTCTAAATTATCGATCAAATACTTCTATGTTGGGATTGTCGTATTTGGAATCGTGTGGTTTAGAATCGATCTAGGGGTAAGATCGACGACCCATATTCATTGTGGGGAAGGCATATGCACACATATTAATTTCAGGACCTGTACCCGTAAATTAAACTCAATATAGTTTTGTTTTGAGTTTGGGGTTCGATCAAAGATCAGACGGCCCATATCGATTATGAAGATCGGAAGGAGAATTAAACCGTGATCTAGTTGAGGTTTTGCAATCCCTTGCAGCCATTGGATCTGGGGGAAGAAAGATCTTCACTGTCGAATTACAGACAAGGGGTTTAGCCAGGAACATAGCACCCGGGCACGGGAGGTAAAAGGGTAGCACCTGGAAATAATAGAGCTAAGGTCACAACTCTCGATCTCATAGAGAGAAAACAGAGCCCATTCGGGCCAGTCAAGGAAGGTAGAGTTTGGCACTCTGCGTTAGATTGTGGTCACGGGGACTGGTTCTATGGGAATGAAGGTGCTCCTAGTTAGAACATTGCATAAAATTGCTTCGAGGAAATGCAAGTTTGCATAAAGGACAGATAATGGATTTCCCATTGAGGAAGGAGGACCTTCCAATATTTCTACTTACATTGTATAGGTGTTAGAGAAAATCAAATTTGGGTCGCCATGAGTGTTGGCACCCTGGTTACTAATGAAGGAAGAAGGCTTGGGCGCATTCAAGAGAAACTTGTAGTTTCATATGTATTGATTTGGGATCATGATCATCCTGTAGTTGGAAGCATAGTCCTACTGCAACAATGAATGAGAATGAATAATCCATATGGTGAAAATCTTGGTTAAGCTCCAACGTACCATGGAAAAGTACTTGTCGTAAAGTGTGGGAAAATTAAAATCAATGCAAGGGTGCATTGGGTATGAATGTGGCCACGAATGTTGGCACATTCATTAAAGTCAATTGATATCTGAATTACATTCTGAAAATTTTGGTAAGCTGAAATGATGCATAGGTAAGGGATGATGTATCCTTTTTCTTTGTATCCTTGAATAGATGAAAATGACTTGGACTGTTAGTATGCCTAATTTTGAAAAGGTAATATGCATGAAAACTAACAATTTGTTTGGCTGAGGAATGTTGAAATTGCAGGAGGAAATGGGTCTTGGATATGGCAGTATTGTAAGCCCATAAGGAAGACCAATTTCCTACTGAGCCAAACTGCAAGGAATGGTATTTCCTTTGTGAGAAAGTGAATTTGATTGTTAGTATGCACAATTCTGAAATTGTTTGTGATAACATTATAAAGGTGCAATAAAAATATATGTGCATGGGAAACTAAAAATTTGTTTGGCTTATTGAAGTTGAAAGTGCAGGAAGCAAAGGGGTCTGGGATATGGCAGCATTGTAAGCCCATAAGGAAGACCAATTGTCTGCTGAGCCAAACCACTATGGGAAGTAAAGTTCCATAATTATGAATCTGGTTCATGTGCGGAACAAATATGAAAACAAAGTGTGGAATTTGAAAATCAATGGGTGACAGATTTACAAGAAAAATTTGAATTTAAAATTTATGACGATGTCTCATGAAATTTGTGTATGCTTGTGTTATGGGTGAGAAGAAAAGATCTATCCAAAAAGGACAGATGAAGGCTTCCAAGATGTAAAAGCATGAAAAATGGCTATTGTTGAGCCATGACAACCCCGTGGTAAGCCATGATTGCCTAGAATATATTGTGTTGAGGTAACACAAGCTGGAGGGATGCCTCGACAGAGAAAGTCTGAGGGACGCCTCGACTGTAAGGCTCGATAAAGTCTCTGGAATTATTCCTGTGCGAGAAAAATTTGGCAAGGCAAGATGGATCACCCGAGGAACTATATAGCAGAGAAGGGGATGCCTAAGCCTAGGCCTGGAGGGTGAGTGACCGCAAGAAAGAAGAGACTCTGATAGTTATTGTAAACTATTAATTGGGATCATGAACACAATGGATAGTTCTTTTCGTGTGAGAAAACCTTGGCAAGGCAAGATGGATCACTCGAGGAACTGTATAGCAGAGAAGGGGATTCCTGAGCTTGGGCCTGGAGGGTGAGTGATCACAAGAAATAAGAGACTCTGATAGTTCTTATAAACTATTGATTGGGATCATGCACACGATGGATAGTTCTTCCTATGTGAGAAAACCTGCAAGATGAATCACCCAAGGGAATGTATAGCATAGAAGGGTATGCCTGAGCTTGGACCTGGAG
The DNA here is from genome assembly GCA_009831015.1 of Picea engelmannii. Lineage (NCBI taxonomy): Eukaryota > Viridiplantae > Streptophyta > Pinopsida > Pinales > Pinaceae > Picea > Picea engelmannii. Next base: position 294,171 of record ML800458.1, on the reverse strand, counting down.
GGTGAGTGACTGGAAGGAAGAGGACACCTTGATAGTTCTTGTAAACTATTGATTGGGATCATGCACAGAATGGGTATGTCAAGGAAAAACAGTGAGCCTGGATAACAAGACAACCATGTGGATACAAATGCACAAACTGCGTAGATAATTATTGTGCTAAGATTAGGAAATTTCCCTAGAAATTTTTATGCAATGTTTTTGCATGAGACTATGATTAATGTGCTTGTTGTCCAAGAATTATTGAAAGAAGGTGACGAATATTAAGGTTCTGAAAAAGGACGTGATCGAGAAAGAAGGATCAAGATTTCTGAAACAACTGAATGAGAAAGGCATGACATTTGTTTTTTAGAAAGAACAACGAGGACGATGTTCCTTTAAGGGGGAGGGAATTGTAACACCCTTGTTTCCCCCAGATTGTAATTAATCATAAAATAGGATTACCATGCTAAGGCATGTGGACGATGTAAATGTATTATTGTTAAATTTCCCATAATTGATTGTTAGGGGGTGAAGCCTTGAAGTACGAGCCATGATATCTCTAGAGGAAAGAAATCAGTTAATGAAGGAAAGGACTGGTGGTTGAATAATCAACCACCCCCATGAATGGAAACATGGGTTGTCAGCATGAAGTACCACATAGAACTGCAGACCCGAGCTTCCTTCTAACAGAAGGAACAAGATAGGTCGGAAAACCTCTCAAAAGAAGGAAGGTAAGATACATACACAGGAACAACAAGAGAGGAGACACTAGATGAGAGCACAGGCTCGTAAAGGAGATGCGTGAACCAAAAGGAAGTGCAGATAATACGACTTCAAGGACCTGAACATGAGCTTGATGTTGAGGAAGCATCTGATAAACCTCACAGGGTTGTTGTGATAGAGAGAGTCTCTTTGAGGGATGGCGTAAATTCCCTAGTGATATCATGGATTGGCACGGGGGTGGCCAAAGTGCTAAGAATGAATGCCTCTGAGCCTATGGTTGGGTGAAAAGGAAGACACCCACAGTCAGTTAGTTGGATGCAACCTGTAATAGATAAATATTCTCATACCCTGTGTAATTGAGTTGTAACTATGTAATAAAATTGGATATACTGTGAATGACCTAGGGATGTGCATGTTTGCTTAATGGTTATACTGTATCTTTTTATTCTTGTTTAAATTGTGTATTTAAGCAAGTATGAAATTGTCTGATTGTACATGTAAATGCCCGAGCCTGGTGGTGGATTAAGCTAGAATCTATGGACTGTGAGTTCGTCGACCTTGGGTACAGTTTTCACGGGTGTACGTCGATACTCCCATTCGCCCTAAGTCTCCAGGAGGACAGAGTCTGTTAAGCTTAGGAGAGGTAGTTCAGATATGCACAGAGTCTCTATAGGGCGGGCATAGACTGAGAACTCCTTAAGTTCTAGAATTGATTAAGGAGCGCAAGGGGTGTGCAGAAGACCCTTCTAAGTATTAAGTTTATGAGAAAGAGCGCAAATCTCTTAATCCTTTCAGAGCTAACAAAGCTCAGGAAGAGTAGCGAGGTTGAAGTATCGAAAGGGAAGGTTACTTTGTTTGGAATATGAACGGACGAGATCTATTCGAAAAGATCCACGGTCTACTTTGATCGTTGGATATAGGAAAGAGCGTGGGAGTTAACCCTTTGAGTCCTTCGGACTTCGTGAGTTCGGCGAATTGAGCGAGTTCGTCGTAAGGGAGGTAAAACCCCCAAAGTCCTGAAGTTAACTCTGGACCTTAGATCTGAGGATGCCCGGGAACCATCCTAATTGTCATATCTATGAAGTAGTTAGCCCGACGTTGACCGCTTCGGGAGAATGGAGGCTTAGTAACACCAAAACTACCAAAGAGTGAAGTAGCGAAGTAACATGGACCGTGGATCTATGGATCCTTCGGGACCCCTCTTGACCAATAAATCGAGGGAATATGAGTATCACATCGAGAGTACGTTGGGATCCACGTTTCGAGTGCCATTAAGGCCATGCATGGAGCAACAATGATACCTTGAGGGAGGTTATGAATCGTCGACCTGGGGGTCTACACGAAATAACCAGAACCATCAGATCTATACCATGGTCAGCCTAACATTGATTGACTTCGGGAGAAAAGAGGAGCTTGCATCGTGAAAATCTCGAAGAGACGAAGTAGATCTAAGTCATCCAAGCCAAAGAGATAGGTGTCATCAGATCCTGCACTCTGGAGAGAAGTCACTCCGGGAGGACCGAAGTATGAAGGCACAAGGATTTCCGAAGGTCAGAGTCCCGAAGTCATCCCAGTCGTCTGTTGGAAGGGACGCGTGGCAGAATATCTTCCACTTCGGAGAAATTACTTCGGGAGAATAGTGTTGGAACACTCAAAACTCCCAAATTCCGAAGTCCCAAAATGAACCTGAGCCATTTATTTAAAACGGATGCGTGGCGCTCGATCTAGAACTCCGAGTACGTAGTACTTCGGGAGAAAAGGTTGTGTGCGCGTCTGAGACTCCCGAACGCCAAAGTTCCAGAATAAATCAGATCCATCAATACTCTAAGGATGCATGGCGTTAGATGGTGCACTTCGGAGGTTTATCACTCTGAATGATTGCAATCATGAGTACCTTGGAACTCCCGAAGCATGGACTTCCGAAGTAAATCAGAGCCATCGATACTTTGAGGACGCGTGGCGTCAGATGGTTCACTTAAGAGGATTAGTACTCTGAAGGTTTTGCGAGGAGGTGCTTCAAATTTTTCCGAAGCCCAGAGGCTCCAAATCATTGAGGGTCGTTGATCTTGAGGGAGAGTAGGGATCGTTGATCCCTTCACGCTAGTTTGAAACTTCACCACTTCGGAGTTCAGAGGAATTGGCATGTGATGAATAAAAAATCTCGAAGCGTGGGAATAGGCACTTGTGGCCTTGGCGTTTGGTCATAGTCTGTGGTCATATGCGATGGTCGTCGAAGAAAAAGGGTTTAGTCCCTAATTTCCAAATTAGAGACCATGGATGGAGGATTTGATTATTTAAGGAGAACAAAAAAAAATTATGCCCCGTCGTGGGTGTGTTACAATATCAGACTTCGTTCTTTTGATTTCCTGGGAAATTAATTTCTCAGCTCAAATTTTTGGGTGAACAATTATATTCTACTATCCAAGATCTTTCTAATGACTTCTACCTTGCTCAATTCTGAGCCTTGAGCTGAAAGTTATGGATATTAAAGAAAAAAAGTTATTTTTTCTGTGATGTAATCCTTGTACATTCGTTCTTCTTCTTAAGAGCCAAAATAGCTCTTAGACCCATGCTGAATCCTCTTTTTAGGTTTGCATGCTTCTGTAACTTCCCTTATTTACAAGTCCATACAATTCATAAATCTGTGGGCTCCTTCTCTAATCCCTTTTTTGTCCTTAAAAATCATTTTTCGGGCACCAACCCTTTTTTCTTCGACCCCCAAACTCATGTGACCATGGGCTATAACCAAGCGCTTAGTTGAAAAGCATTTATCCAGAGCTTCGAGACTTCAGGACTCTGGAACTTAGGGATTCAGAGGTTTCACCTAAATCACACTTCATTTCCCCCGAATGTCGAATTGGCAAACTTTCGAACATAAGCTTCTTCAGAGATTTGAGAGATCTGCTAATATTAACACCTCATTTCCTCTAAACGTCGAATTGGCAAACTCTTGGATTGGTGCTTCATCTCTTCGTTACTCCGGCACTTCGCTACTTCGGGCTTTAGAGTTTCTTACTACCTCACGCCTTATTTCTCATGAACGTTGAACTGGTGAACTCCCGCACAGTACATATTCGAAGCTTCGAGGCTCCGCTTCTTTAGAGCTTCCGTGGTTCTTACTATATCACCCCTTATTTCCAGAATTTTGAACTAGCGAATTCCCAGAGAGGCTTTTCGGAGCTTCGCCCTTCAGAGGTCTTTACAACTTCACACTTAAAAACTATCGAACGTTGAATTTTCAAACTGTGAGAGTCTTATTAGCACTACGCACCAAGGGTGCTACGTGTCAAAAATATGGAGATGACACGTGGCCCAATTCAACAGGTGACACCTGTCAAGTTCCAATTGGCATATTAGGTTAGTGAAAGGCATGAATCAGGTTGGCATGTGGCATGCATATGTGGGTCCCCGTCACCCTATGTGACGTCATCATGCTACGTCACTCCGACGCTCCGGGACTTCGATACTCTGGGCTTCGAAGGATCTTACTGCATAACACTTCAATTCCTCTGAACGTTGAACCGACAAACCCCTGAAGGTTTCAAGAATCAATGGTCCATGCTCCTGGCTGAGATCAACAATCGAAAGAAGATTAGGGACTCCGAGCTTCGAAGGATTTCATAACACAACCCAACATTTCCCTCGAACACGGAAGTGGCTTTCTCCCCAAACTGTCACTCTCTGGAGCTTTAATACTTCAACACTCTAGAGCTTCGGGATTCAGAAGACTTCACACTATAACAATTCAAAACACTCGAGCGCCAAACTTATGAACATACATTGTCTAGAGCTTCAGGGCTCTGGAGCTTTAGAACTTCAGGCTTCAGACGTTTCTTCTTCAATTTTCATCACAACTCTTGAACGCCGAACTCTCAGAATCTTGAACATGCATTCTCCAGAGCTTCGGTGCTTCAGGCTTCAGTGCTTCAAGATTCAGGAGACGTATCCACTCTACACCACAAATCTCTTAAACGCAAAATTCTTGAATACTTGCTAATATGCGAACACGTGTTCACAAACATGAACGATCCAGATTGGCTTTGGACTTCAGGACTTCGGGAAAACTATACTCCACACAACCACAACCCAATTCTTTCGGAGTGTCGAATTGTTGAACCACTCGGGGATCCAACGACCCACCTTCTCCCAGAGATCTACTTTGGGACTCCGGGGCTTCGAGGATTTTTCCTCCTTTTTTTCAAAGACTTGAAAAATGTCGAAGCAATGAAGTCCAAAGGACTTAAGGGGTTAAAAAATGTGATACTTCCCTAGATCCGACGACTGTGAGGGATCGGTCTTCTCCCGATCAGATCCAACACCCCAAATTTAAACTTTGTGGCCCAAAACCATGGTTGTGGTTTCCTTCCTCTGGTGGATTTATCGAACCATTAAACCTTCTAAGCTTCTAAACATAGTCAAGGTGTTCCCTCAACGCCCTTCTGGCACTCTGTAAATTCAATTCTCTGTGAAAATTTTGCTTCAATTTCCACTTACACGACCCATCCAGACTCGGTGTTGAAAACTAGAGCTATAATACCAAATTGTAGCATCCCCATCCTTAGGTCTTTGGGCTATGCCACATAACACTTTTTCATTTCTACTTTATATATTTATACAAATTTAATCCAAACATATATATTCTGAAACTACACATAATCATGCGGAAACAACAGTAAAACTATATATACAACATACACAGGCAAAACCCATAAACAAAAAAGCATGTATAAATACGCAGCATGTAATTCATGCACAACTGATACTTATATTTTAATAGATGGCCACCAACTACATGCAAAACTTCCATGATCCTCCCATCCTTAGACCATGTTGTTCAAAACTCTCAACAGTGGGTCACCCCCGAGCTGGGACTAAACTCCACCCGGGTAAAGGGGTTTCTAACCAGGCTGAAGCTACACAGACAATAGGAAGGATTTTATCCCAGGAGCCTACTCAAACTATCAACATACAGTCTCTCATTCCCCACATGCTTGTCCCACCCCAGGAAGTGTGCCTTTTCTCTGCTCAACAGTCCTTTGGTTGCCCCACTTCCCTTCTAGGGCTTCAGCAACAAGATGGACATGAAGTCTCAAAGCACTATAGTTGCAGTTGGGCTCCCTTAGGAATTCAATTCCCAACAATTCTCTCACCTGGAGATAATTTATCACAGGCCTGACAACCTTCCTCTTCAATCCCACAGGCCCGACAATCTACTTCTTCAATCCTGCTCTCTAGTCCACCAGGTACAGGCTCAGGCGAAGGAAACAATAGAAAACAAGTATGGAATAAGTGACGGCATAACTATTGGTAGCAACAACATTTAAGTAAGGAACTGGATGCTTCCCATAACTGGAAAGGTACGGGATATGGAAACAACAGAGTTTAGGTAAGGGGCCGTACCGTCTTAGGAAATGTATCACGTACAACTCCAAGAGTGTGTGAAGGTTTTAGAGGTTGATTATTGGGGTGACTGCCAGAATCGTGAATGCTCTCGTGCCTGAGGAGAATAGTTTAGTGAGTCCGAAATGGACTAATTTATCCACATTTTATTGCATGCACCCTTGATGACCCATGTCTTTCTAGGAGCTCGTTTCTCTCCACTTGTATTTCATTTCTCATTCTCATAATAACTTAGGATATCATATGATTTATCCATGCCTTAATCTTTAGGAATAATAATATAATATTCCCTTATAGATAAGCCCTCTATCTTAGCCCATTTCCTAGGCTCGTATTCCCCCCCCCTTTCCCTTCCTAGTGGATTTTATTCCCCCATACTCTTTTATTGTGGTCGGTCTACATGGAGCGATGTATTTTATTAATGATATGACTAATTACATATACAAAAATAGGCTATCTCGCCTTTAACATCTAGGCTCTCCGACCTGATATTCACATAAACCTTCTAGCTTATAAAAACCAGGCTCACCAGCCTATAACACATAATTACATTTACAACTGGGGATCGGTCTTGGGGTGTTACATATTCCCTTAGAATTTTACCCTTCTTCACTTCATATTTCGTCTAAAATTCACTTCATCTTTCGTCTAATAATGAAAATGAGAGGTTCTTAATGTGTATTTATACTTTTCGAAGTACCTCCTTTACTTGAATTTAGGGCCAACTTGTAACTTCTTTGACCATACTTCGGGGCTTTCATCTTTAAGAGCGCATAACTTCTCAATCGTGAGAAACCATGTGGTGTGCCACATACCATTGGAAACTACATGATGATTACCATCAATCTATGGAGGTCTTGTATGCAAATACAATTTCCTTCATACTCATTTTCTCCAATCAACTTTGGGCTTCATGACCACACCTTAGGTGTTTCTTAACCACTTAACCATATTTCCAAGGCTTCTTGTATAATTCTTCAAAAATTATTCATGTGAGGGCCATTATTAAAGGTACACCATGGGGACCAATTTGGAGACTTCTTTAAATATACCTTCACTTCTAGAGGATTGTGGACTTCTTCTAGGGTTGACATCACCCATTACTTCTAGGGGATTTTGGGGCTTCTTGACTTCTTCCATGGTTGAAATCATCCATTACTTCTAGGGGATTTTGAGATTTCTAGACTTATTATAGGGTTGTATTCACCCATTACTTCTAGGGGTTTTGGGGGCTTCTGGACTTCTTCAAGGGTTGACATCTATGACAACCAATTTTCCAACAATGGTGTTCCCTCCAATCAATGGCTCCTCCACTTAATCGTTCATCTTCAAATTGTGTTTAAGTTAGTTAAATGATCCTAGGGCCAAGTGATTACCTTGTTGATATTATGGTAGTCGTGGGAGGTATTTACCTCCACGTGTAAACCTGACAAGGATAGAATACTCTGGGAAGCAAGAAGAAACCCTAATGAGTTGGCTAATAACCCTAGAAGACTTG
>ML800458.1:272035-285106 GCA_009831015.1 Picea engelmannii | reverse complement strand
TTCTTGTACATATCTTGTTTGCATCGTCTCTGTACATATGTTGTATATCTATCTCTTGGAAGATAATGTGTTCCAAGAAGAACTATACCTATGGAAGAACAACAAGATAAGAATGGATATCATTAGATAATACACATGAAAGGATGAAATATAAATCATGTGGAAGTTATTGCAAGATAAGTTGAATCAATCATGAAGAGACTCAGAAGAAGCAAAGACAGAAGGAAGTCAACAATCGAGAGGAAATTGGAAAAATACTTATGACGTTTTGTAGAAGACAACAAGACGAAAGCGTGGACTTTTTTAGACAAGAGAGCCAATTATATATTGTATAAGACAATAAGGATGCAGATGGAAGCGTGGACTCTGTTAGACAGAGGGAGCCAATTATATGCACTCATACATGAAGCAATGATTAGGAGGGAGATAATCCTATGATCCATTGAAGATGATGAAGTATAGATCCATGATAACAGCCATGAAAGACAGTACGTATTCTTCAAAGAGAAGCCTTAAAGTATCCTTGTTTGTCCATCCACATCCGTGATCCTATGATGGAATATTTAGGGCATGGAATCTATAAGAAACTCCATGGACCTGAGAACTAAAGAAACACATGAAGATTCCAAGAAAGAAAGAGAAGCCAGAACAACTAGTCACTATATCAAGAATCACAAGATTGTCAGCCTGATATAAACTCAATAAAAGCAATCAAGCAGAGGAACTGAAAGTCGTGATGAAGAACGATGTATGGAAGACTTATGAATGAAAGCATTGTGAGATCCAAAACTAGAGGTTCTCCCAGATGGAGGGAGAAAACTATGATGATTACTTGTTCCACTAAACCAAACTTATCTCTACATGAGTCATTATATCATCCACAACATCCATGAGTTGGAGTTCTACATCAGATGAATGCAAAGAATGTTCTCCAGAGAAATTGAATAAAGAGCGTATGAATAACAATCTCAAGACTTTGAGGCATACCAAAAAGAGACCCTTGTATGCAGATAGAAGAAGATAACTTGGTGGAGAACCTCTAGTGCACAACAAAAGTGTGGTGAAGATTTCCTATAACATCAAGATGATTACTCAGTAGATCAAATCTCATGATGACAGAAGAAGTGCCACATGGATATGTTCCAGTTTTCCAACAATGATATACTCTATTTTTCAGAGCTACATGAAGCGTTCATAGAAAATCAATGTTCCAGACTAAAGTACATTTAAAATCAAGCATTACATTATCCGAAAGTGGTTCTCCAATACATATCTCCACAGATGAGCAGATAAGCAGACATTTTGGTAAAGCTTCTATCCAAGATGAAAGAGTTTGCATACTCTAGTTGGAGCTCGTGGAGATGACTTCCTTATTGAAAAGGGAAGAGATGACTCCCGGGTTGGGAGGGAGCACTGAAAATATTATTGAGGACATTCATTTTCAAGATTGAAAAATAGTCCATCTTGGACAGATGCTTTCCTGTTCGGAAATTGGATTGATATTTCTAACGGACAACGATTTCCCATTGTGGTTAACATGGGAAATGGTCCAGATTGTTGATGTATCATAGGCAATGACTTCCCATTGTGGTTAACATGGGGAGTGGCCTAGGGAAGTCTCTCTTCTTGAAGTTTACTCGAGAAGACTAGCCCACCTCGTCGGACAACAATTTCTCATTGTGGTTAACATGAGGAATGGTCTGTTTTGGAGGTTGATACAAGACAATATTTTCCTCTTGTGGTTAATAGAAGAAATGGTCCAGACAATCATTCCTTAGGGTTTATACATTCTCTCTAGGGTGCGCTTTGATTAGTGTAGGAAGAATGGCCCAAGGTGGGGAATGGTCCAGGCTCAGCAATCAGGGACAAACATTCCTTAGGGTTTATACATTCTCTCTAGGGTGCACTTTGATTAGTGTAGGAGGAATGGCCCAGGGTGGGGAATGGTCTAGGCTCAAAAATCAGGGACAATCATTCCTTAAGGTTTATACATTCTCTCCAGGGTGCAATTTGATTAGTGTAGGAAGAATGGCCCGGGGTGGGGAATGGTCCAGGTTCAGAAGACAGGATAGTTATTCTTCCTTGCTTGAGAAGAATAGTCCAGATATCTCATTGTTCTACTCTGAGGGAAGATATTCTTTCAGATCTCACAGATGTGAGTGAAATATTGGCCCAGATGATTCAGTTGATATTATAACATTGTTTCTGTGCAGGTTGGTATCAGATGATTGTTATGAATACTGTATGACAATAGATGTATACTAATGTGGTGGATGTGTTCAACTGTTCATTGTTGATCAAGTACTTTTCTGTTACTTGGTGTGGTAATGTACCACTGGATTTTAGTTATGTACTACTATGGATAGACACAGTTGTGTTCTATTTTGTTTTGATTGCCTTGAAGACTATCAACAGTTTATTGGAAATAATTATCAGCCAGATGAATGATGAACAGAGATTTTCCAGACAAAAAATGGTTTAGAACATTTACTCTTCTAGATTAGAAGAATGGCTCTTGTATCACTCTGTGGAGTGAGCATCATGTATGATTACTCAGATAGAGTATGGTTTCGAGAGATGATGCAGCTGATAATGATGATGGTGCTCATAATCTAGTCATGATCTAGTCTATATAACTATGTTGATGCTACCGGGTGAATGGTATGTTTTGTGCTCAAGACCATTACCTATAATACCTCCCTAGCTAGGAGGGAGTGTTGATATTATGGTAGTTGCAGGAGGTATTTGCCTCCACGTGTAAACCTAACAAGGATAGAATACGCCGAGAAGCAAGAATAAACCCTAATGAGTTGGCTAATAACCCTAGAAGACTTGTCGTCTCAAGAAGATAATTTATATTAGGTTATTAGCCTCCAAGAGAAGAAGTCAGATAGAAATAATAATATATACTGAACAGACAGATACCCAGAATGAGAAGTCGGCCCAGGTAGTTAACCAGACTTAGTATAAATAAAGCAGGCAAGTTCTCATTCTGGCAGGCAGTCTCAGAATTGCAGTGCCCAGTCTTGTGCGCACTGCAGTGCCCAGTCTTGTGCATAGGTTTGAGGAGAGATGTCATTGTAGCTGCTACAGCTAGCAGATCACGTTTGGCTTGGACTATATCTTGGCTAGGGTTTGGAACATATGATCAGCTCTTGTTGGTGCACTATCCTTGGGGAAAGGTGCACTACCCTTTGTTTGGCTATCTATCCTAGGGTTTTCTTCCGGAGTGATTCTCTGTCAAGGTTAAGGTGCTCGGAGGGCGGCTTCGGCCTATGGTTGGGTGACAAGGGTATTGTCAATGGTAAAATGAGCACACATATTTCATATTCTAACATACCTAACATGCTCCTCCAAAGTGGTTATTTCACATGTTCTAAGCACCCACCATCCTCAACAAATATGCCCTTATAGAAGATGCCAAATATGCCACATGTATAGACTATTACATCCAGAAATATTCATCCTTACCATTGATCATAAGGAAAACATATTCTCATATAAGATATTCAATTGTAATGAAAAATAAACAAAGGGGCTAGGAGACCACAAGCACTTCATAACCCTTGAATGACTCCCCCAGCTAGCTAAAAACACTTTTGGAGCAACTAAAAGCTAACAAAAATTAGGGCTAATTGAGTTTAATTGGAATCAAGTATGGATGAGGTATGGTCAATTATGGATAAATAGGGTTAATTATACATGTTTAGGGTCAATTAGGGGTAACTGGGGTCAACTAGGGGCAATTGTGGTTCAAAGAGAGCCCAAAGTAATACAAAGGGGTACACAATAAATTTTCAAGGAAACCATATTCATATTTTCATGACTTTCTACCATTGAAGGATAAAAAACAACAAATTCATACAATTGGGGTCAAGGTACAAGAAATAAACCAAAATCAAACATTAATTAATAGTTCAAGATGAGGCATCTACTAACAAATTATTTTATTACATATCTAGCTCAGATTGATTGTGAATTTCATCCAATTCAATATATGACTCATCAAGATCAAAATTTATATCCAACCCTTCATAAGAAAAGAAAGGATTGTCCATATCCATTTTTTGGATGTCTATCACTATATTATCATCAACATGAACCATAGAAAGTGATTCAATCATGGTATGGTAAGCTTATTGTACCTCTTTGTTTGACAATTCTTCTTTATTCCCCGCATATTCTTGGTCTTATTCATAATCTTCTTTTAGTACATAATTTATAGGTTTTTCTCTTGGATTGTATCCAACAACAAATGATCAACCTGCTCTACCTACTACTTGTGAATAAAATACTTACTCACATTAACTTAGAAGGACATAGTACTCTATAATCAGCTTGTGCCTAGTTGTATTAATCATGATAAATCCATTATGATGATTAATAAGAATTCTTGGATCACCCTGTAAAAACAATATCTATTACATGACCTCCAAGAGAACCACTTTGAAGGATTTCAAGTCTATCTCAAGTATATTTTCCAAGTAGACATAATATCTCAAATCAAATTTGATTAATTGCCCTTCACCCCTATGGGAATAATTAGTAACTTTGAAAATTGTAGTTATGTTTCCATCCCTGGTTTTATTCTTATCATCCAAATCTTGATGTGATATGTTCAACTCATTGTGCCAAATAGCTTTGCGATGTTTCACTTTCATGACTCACATGTTAAAAAAAGCATTGTCAATTGATAAATATATGGAGGAGTTAAATTGAGGGACAAACAAGCAACACATACGTGGGGAAAAAATGGTTAATGCTTGTGTTTCTATCTTTTGCATCATATACTAAATCAATTTCCTTTTGCATAAGATTAGTATCATTATCCAAAAAATATCTTCAAATCAAGTCCACCACACCAATCCATGATAAAATATGGTTAACTTATTCACATTGTTCTAACGATACCTTCATTCAATTGGAATTTTTAACAATGTATAGATGTGGTGCATCTCACTCTTCACTACCTCGAAGAGAGAACATCTAATTTAGGTACCAATCAATCTCACTAACATATGTAAAAAAAGAGTAACTACAATAAAACTTACAAAAATTTAATTAAATGAATCTCTACACACACACACACATATAACTATATATTGTCTTACTTTTCACTTTTCTTCATCTACCTTTCCCCATGAAAACCTCCCTTTGTAATTCGTTGGTGGAATTGATGTCCTAAAGGGGAGGAACATTGATAGTATATGCTACTTGGGGTAGATAGTCACTCATATACACCATGGAATTATATATCATATATAGCTAAACCATAGACTCCTTTGGAGATTCTTTCTCTAACAAAACCCTTTAATGTCTTCAAATGCCTCTTCACCAACCACATTGACCTTGTGAGTATACATCAACATATTTCAATCTCCTAAACTTAATGTATGAGGTAAAAAAATATCAGCAGTAGATACAATTTATTTTCACATATTAGATGAGGAATTTATCTTTTCCAATGCTTGATATCTTCTTTATAAATTTGTTTACAGGAAAACCACATACACATGCAAGTAGATCACATGTCATCAAAATATTATACAATGCAAATAAATCACATTTATGTAAACAAAATATGCAACATTTCAATTATAAATGTTGAGATACCTCATGTACTTATTGAGATCATATATAACTTTCTTATGTTATTACCAAAGTTGTTCGGGATAGCTAGAGGTAGAACAAACTATAACACGAAAGGATGTATTATAATTTAATCATGATCAGAAACTAAACATTACTACTAGAAAATAAAGTATATAATCCATGGGTTCTTAACTAGGTAAATGAAAGCATGGTGTTAGGGGTTCAAGTTCCTCTATTACACACTTAGGCTTGTGCTCATGCTTGTGTGTGCATATGCTTGCATAAATTGATGGGGCTAGGTGCAAGTCCTGTGAAACTTTGGTGGAATATATACCCCCCATTTGTGGATTCTTAATTGAAGAATACTTTCATAGCGAGACAAGACATTTATGTTCCAGTGCAATCTAAAATAAAGCAATTGCTACTTTCTCATGTTCATCGGAAGCTTCAACAAAAAAATGTCTATATCAGGAGATTATAACTATTAGAAAATGCCAAACCTCATTAAAGGTATGCTCATTGTGATATTTTCGCCCCATAAAATCACCTTTCTTCATTAGGACATTTTTTTGTTTAGTGGGAAATTTTATCTTTCATATAACATATTTTATAGCATTGATTTTCTACTTTTTTAACAACCTTAGAAGATTGGTCGGTATTCCATCGTTGGAAGAATTAATCAAATGTTGCATTATATTGGCTTCCTCAATGCCACATATAACTTTAGCAATTTTGTCTTTGTTATTCCTTCCTTCTAAAATTTTGCATAGGCATTATATGACATTCTTCCCAAAATACATTGTGTTAGACATAAAGAGCTACTTGTAATTGCTCATAGTAGGGAAACAAACTAAATTTGCTAGAGTATCATTTCATACTTTGTGGAAACCCATGACATCAATATTTCATAAACCACATAAATGGAAATATGTTTATTAGTTAGAGTAAACCAAATTATTTATAAATATAAACTCTAACAAGTTACATATATGAAAGTAATTGAATCTAGTTGTTTAATGTGATTCTTCTCTTAAAGTGGTTTCTATTAAAAATATGTTTGTTTTTTTGTTTTTGTTTTTGTTTTTTTTTGGGTATTTCTTGTAGTGTACTTAGTTACCCCAAAAATTTAGAGCAATCCCATCAAATGTGGTGTGAAACCCAAGAACACAAGAGAAAAGAGAGATAAATCCTAATAAATATATCTTCAATAATAAAAAAATAGAGAGTTATGTTCACTTGCCTATTCAAGGGGGAAACCTCCAAGATCAATGCTCCAAGTACAATAATAATTCATGAAAAACATTACATAACCTTCTACTCAATATATTATATCTATACAAAGAGAATCTTAATTACCTATTGGCCAACTTATAATGAGGGCCTACTAACTATTTTTGGTCTTATTAATAAAGAGGACCCTCTTTTCAATGAATGACTATTAACTAAGTATTTAATGGGCCTCATTCAAGGAAGGTCACCTAATACATTAATAAAGTATCTAACTAAGGGGGTTAGGGTAGGACCCTAACATGCCCTTCCCCTTTGAAATAAGTGTTGTCCTTAAGGTTGAAGGTGAGGAAATTGTTGTATAATCGATGACAATTCCCATGTGGCATCTTCTAGTTGTATATTTTCCACTAGATAAATATTTCCATGAGCATGTGTTGGCACAACTAACACTCTCTGGTATCCAATACTGCTTTTGGTTGGACCTAAATGGAACCTTCTTCATAAATTTCTAGTAGGTTGGTCTACACTTTGAAATTTTATCCCACAACCTTCTTCAAACAAGACACGTGAAAAAAAGGATGAATCTTAGAGTGGGTTGGTAGAGCCAGCTTATATGCAACCAAACCAATGCATCATATGAATTGATAGGGACCATAGAACTTAGGAGCTAGGTTTTGGGGAACTTTATCTTTGAGTGATGTAGTCTATAAGGCTATAAGTGAAGAAACACTTGATCCACTTTGGAAAAATAACATTCAAATCTATGTTTATCAACATGTTGTTTCATTTGATTTTGTGCCATAACCAAGTTGTCCTCAAGGATATGGATAATGGATTCTTTGGTGTGAAGTGTTTTATATATTTCATGAACCTAAAAGGTGTTTAGTACTCAAGATGCCACTGACAAGGATTTTTAGCCATAAACAACTTTGTATGGTGTCATTTTGGTAGCTCCATGATAAGCGGTATCATACAATCACTCATCAATGGGAAATCATTGTGCCCATTGGTGTGGTTTTTCATAAGAAAAAACATCTCAAATATGTTTCTAAGAACTTGTTGATCACTTTCATTTGACCATCAGTTTTAGGATGATATATAGTGCTCATATTCATCTATGTAGCTTGAATTTTAAAAACCTCCTGCCAAAATTTCCTGGTGAATGTGGGGTTTCGATCCGAGATAATGGAAGTGGGTGTACCATGTAGCTTGAAGACATAATCCATGAAATCTTGGGAAAATGAAGAATGATTGAAAGGATGAGATAGGTTTTATGAAAGCTAGAGTGACCTACTATTGGTGATGAATGCATCTCCTCTAAGACTCGTTGTTTTAGGGTTGAATATTTTTCCAAAACAATGCACCCTTTATACTACAGTGTATCTTGTTGTCATGTATAACTTTTAGGTGGGTTGGGATCTACCTGAATTTGTTGGATGAGTTTCCTTAAAGTACTATTTACTAGCCATTCCATGTGGGCTTCCTCAAGCCAACCTCAACTTGGTAATGACAAGGCAAAGAGTGACTTCTCCATACAATTAGAGATAACTATTTCAGGGGAGATCGCATGAAGCCTTTGAAGGGTGTGTACACGACCATCCTTTGAAACTCATATAGAGTTCCTTGGAATCCATGATGAATAGTCCCAACATGCATAGCCATTATACCCTCATTACTATATCACAACCACCCATATTGGTGGAAAACAGATGGGTTTTAATATGATAGTCTCCCATTTGGAGTTTTAAATTTTCACATCTGCCCCCGCATTTCATCATACATCCATTGGTGATCATGATTTGAAAGTTTTGCATTGGGTGTACAAAAGATTGGATTTATTTTTCCACTCTCTTATGAATGAAATTGTTAGTGCCACTATCAACTAGGATTATGACTTTCTGATGCTTGATGTAGCTCGTGATTTTCAAGGTTTGTGGAGTTGGAATGACCAATAATGCATGCAAGGATATTAGAGATTCTTCATGAGGAAATGTAGGTTCATTATCCTCCTAAATTTGAGTATTGGTATTTGTAATAGTCCAAAATGTCACCACTATGCATTATTGGCCATGTCTCGTCCATATACACACTTCCAAATCACTTTTGTTGAGTTTCCTTCTTAAAAAAAAAAAAATCAAGGTGTATGCTCCCTGACATACAAGAATCCCACGCACATACACTATTTGATACATAGATAGCCCACGTATACTCACAAAAGTTGCAAAAAATAAAAAAAATTCTCTTCCCGGTGGGGTTTACGGGCTATGTTGGGTTGCACAACCATTTTTACCTCCTGTATCCCTTCTAAGAACTGAATAACCATCAAGTTTCCATATAAAAAGGGGCCTAGGGGGGTCATTTCAACAAATATAATGAAGAATCAAGGAAACTCTGCTCAAATTTCTCCTTCTCTCTCTGAGCCTTTGTATCTACTTCTGAGTATCCATCCTCAATAATATCATTCTCTCATCCTCTTTATTCAATCCATCAAACCCCTTATTTTTGCATGATGATTGTGAGGATTTGATAGTGATTGTGGGATTAATGCACTTGGAGTCTTATTGGAGGAGCCCAAGAGAGGTTTGTCGAGCGGTGTCAACGTCAAATGTTCTAGTTGTAATCTTCTTTATCTGCTACCAATAAAAGAGAGCTTTCCTTTCCCAATTTATGTGTCTACGTTCTTATGAATATGGATTATTTCATGAGAATTAGTACATTTTTATGTGAATAATGATTGCATACATGCTCTTGTAGATTTCTCTTTGTGTTGTTTCAGGTCAGCTTTGGGAGGAGACCTGCAACTTAGGAGCAAGAAGCAGATAAAGGGGGATCTACTACGAACGAAAGGATACAAGATACCTTCCTTCATATTTTTACTATTTCCCTTTTCTAAAAAGCAATCATTAGGGTTTGTGAAGTTGGGTAAGAATAGGTCAGTTTTCGTCTTTTAAGGAGCCATTGTTCTACCTAGCCACTAGACCCCGACTAGGGGGATTTTTCCCCAAAGAAGAATTAACAACTCCATTGGGAGGTCTCCTTAGAGTCTATTTAGGAGATATTTATTTGGTCTGATTTCTTTTTTTATCTATACTTTATGAGACTATCTGAGTCTTTGGTCACCTTCTAGGTGTTTACTAGGTTATCTACGCTGGGTTTCAAGTCTGAACCTTTATTTTTTTGAACATTTTCATAAATGTACATGAACTCTTGGTTGCTCAGACCGCTTACATATGCATACTGATTTAACACAACCTTCGCACATACGCAGGCTCCCTGAACACAACACGTGTGTCTATATCGTTTTGAGTTTTTTCAAAAACCCTCCCACTTTTCTAGGAAAATTGGGATTTCTCAAGCCTTCCTGAGTATCGGGGACCTCTATTGATTGTTGCTTGACAGGTTTTAAGTCTGATTTTGTCTGTAAGATTGCAAGATGATATCTCTTGTATAGTATTATTTATCTCTTTTTTTTTATCAAAGTTTGAAGGTTTGTTTACAAGCATTATGTTATCCTCTAGATTCTTTTGAATCCCTAACTCCTAGCAGCGGTCTAGGGCCTGAAACAAATTTTTGTTTGTTTCTCTTCTCTCTTTGTTTTCTTTGAAAAAAAAAAGAAAATTTTCTTTATTGTGCTCCTTAGATTTTCATTTCAAAAGCCAAAAAAAATTATAAAAAAATTGTAGTTAAGTTTAATCTTTTTCTTCCTTTCCCTTGCTTTCATTTTCAAAAATAAAAATAAAAAAAACTTCTTAGTTGCATTCTCATGTTGCATTGTATGTTAGTTTGGTTGTTGTAGCTTAGTTTGTGTTTGCAAAAGAAAATAATTCCTAACCCAAAGTTCCTTATTACTTTCTTTCCTAAAGGCTTAAGTAGTTTCATTTCATTGGAAACGAAAAAGCATTGTCAGATGGATTGAGCATAGGATATTGGTTTGCTTTTGAAAAGTTTGCATTTTAAGTTAAAAGAGCCAATATTGATTTGTAGGACTCAGTTTTCTTTCATTTGCATCAAAACACAATGTTCTAAAAATCTCTATAATTCTCCTCTTTTTCGTCTCTAAAAGAACACCACAAGTTTCACCACCACATCCTTGAGTAATCAAGTCTTTAAAATTAACGCTTAAATTCAAAATCAATTAGACTTTTTCATTTGTAGGGTACACCTAGACTAGACTTTAGGGCCTTGGATTAGGTGTGGAGATAAAACTCTCCAAGGTCACCAAATGAACTTAAGAGTCTGAGATAGGGAGTGTTGAAGTCTAGTGTCATAAAAGTTAGTCAAGACCCCCCTCTAACACAGGGGATAAACATGAGGTCGCTTGATGAAAGGCAGAGGAGATAACCCTTCCAAAGTTGGACCAAACGTAGTGGAGATCATATTTGAGGGTGTAATGATCCCAAGCTAAATTCTTTCTTGGAATCACTAACTACTACTAATTTATTGAGTTATTAAGTGCATACAAGATTCATCAACACATGGAGATCACAATATATTCAAGATGTAGAAGCACAAGCAAAGATCTGACCTTTTTATTATGAGCAATGTAAGATCAATACAATAGATGGTCGATCTGGCATAAACCTTAGATGGCCATACAAGCAATAGATATGAGCTACTACAAAATGCTCTCGACAATACAAAATAAGCCTCCAAAAGCTGGATATACAATGAAGACTGAATCAAGCAGATCTGAGTTGTACTAATGGTCAACCTCCAAGATGGAAAGTGCCACGTCCTGCTAGAATGTTGAAGCCCTCAATAATTATGCCCTGCTACCAAAAGTGTCCAATCATCCCGAGAAATATGCCAAATGATAGATCGGGCAACTGTAAGGAAAACCCAGATATCCAAACTCCCAAATCCACTCTCAAACCCCGTATATTTGAATTCTCCATTGAATGGTGCGCCCCACTGGATGACTGAAACCCTAGTTGGTTCAGCCCTGATGAAGGAGGCCTCCAAATGCTCTAAAACTCTCCAAGAATATAGATCGGGCTATGAGAATCCTGTGGGTGAAGTTTCGGTCTCAGATCTCAAGCAGATCTCCCTAGATCTGAGTTTTACTGAATCACAGGACGTCCCTTATGGCTCCAAGATGTCCCAATCTGCAGACAAATGTAGAATGATGATAACCCTCCAGAAAATCCCTCAAACTGATGGTCCTGCCCCTGCAAACAAAACTCAACTGTCGGAATGGCCCCAGGCCCTCAGGATAAGCTGGATCAAACCTCCCTCTAGATGATTATGCGCCCTTGCTAGAAACATAAGAACAGTACGACCTGCTACCTTCTGAAGCGCTAGATGGAGATGGGCTGAGACTAGAATGGTGTGGAGGAGTCTTTCATCCCCGAGACCAAGCTGTGGAACAAGGTGAGTGGATATTTCACCACTGAGTTCCTCACAAGGGTTTGTACAGCAAAACCCCCAAACTGAATGCTCAAGAGCAATAGCAAATGCTAATCCAAAACCAGAATGAGTAATAGGTGCACCCCAGCCTCTTACTTATACTTTTCCTTCTAATTCTCTGTTGAGTTAGGTTAACTCCCAGGGTTAATCTTTTATTCTTATGTTGAGTTATCTTTTACTCCTTTATCCTTTTCCTTTCTTAAGTCAACTTAAAAATATAACTTTTAACTTCTTGACTTCCCCCCCCCCCTCAATGTGATACTATGACCTAGTGGGGATACCCAGGCCACTGAGTCTCCTCATCACCTCTCTAATAGGTGGGCGACATTACAGTCTCCCCTACTTTAAATTGTTTGTCCTCAAGCAATTCCAAACCTGCTTCTCTAACCACATGCTCCTACTCCCAAGTGGCATCCTCAATGGGTAAATCCTTCGACCTGATCAGATACTCCTTGATGCTTCGGTTTCAGAGCCTCTTCTCTCTGACTTCTAACACCTCCTCTGGAATCAAAACAAGATGTCCCTCCTCATCCATGGGAGGCAATGCCTCAATAGGCCTGACGTGTTGACCGAGGTCTTTCTTAAGGCACGAGACATGGAAGACGTTGTGAATTTTGCTACCCTGTGGAAGCTCCAGCTCATAAGCTACTGCCCCTATCCTCTTGTTGACTATGTAAGGTCCAAAGAAACGTGGTTGCAATTTCTCCGCTCCGCTTCTCTTAATGGAGGCCTGCTTGTATGGTTGCAACCTCAAATAGACTAAATCGCCAACCTCAAAGGTACGATCAACTCTGTGCTTGTCTGCTTGGACCTTTTGCTGGTTTTGTGCCCTCTGTAAATGAT
>ML800458.1:222186-256286 GCA_009831015.1 Picea engelmannii | reverse complement strand
CCAACAAGGGTTACAAGGGTTTTCAACAATGTGATTCCACTTGTGCTATTTAAAGACACCAAAACACGTCTCTAAACAAATTAAAAATGTGTGAGCTTGTTAACCCAAGAAAAACCTCTTACAATCACCATAAAATAACTTATGCAAGGTAGGGCTTGAGGCCAAAAATGTAAAATGGTCACAATTTCTACTATACTTCTCGTATTGACTATTATGACACCAATTATGAAATGCCACAACTTTTATGGGTCTACTAGCATTTGTTTGAGTGAAATATGTGCACTCTATCAAAAGATATTTGAAAAAAAAAGCTAATTTTAAACCAATGATATCTTCACTTTCCAAACTCCATTTTGGACGATTTTTTTTTTGAAATTGGGTAAGGTTTTTAGAGGAATTCTCTTGGATACATTCTACAAATTCTACATATAAAGTTTCAAAAATTGACATGAATTATACCATCCTCATTTTTCCATCAAAATCAGCAAAAAGAAGAAGAAAAATTCCCACTTCATGCCAAAAAATTCTCTCACTTCATTCCAAATAAAGATCTCTGATATCACTTGTAGTGTACTTAACCCCAAAACTTCAGAGCAATCACATCAAATGAAGTGTAGTAAATTGTGACTTGGCAAGGGTTGATACATCTGGAAACACTCCCATATGGAGGTCTCACGCCATGGGGACGCCTACACTTCGAGCCTCATCACAATGGGCCAATATTAATCAATCAACATGTACAAACTCTACCCCCCTCTGGTTTTGAACCTATAACCTCCGAGGAGGAAACACATGTTCTTAACAATTAGGCCCACTTAATTTGCACATACATTAATAATGCATCTAAGTAAGGGGGTTAGGGTAGGACCCTAACAGTTCTATACTTACGGTTCTTAGGGAAGAAATATTTGTACCCATCAACCACCTCTCTTCCTAAACTTCTTGAACATAGAGATGTTTTTTTGGGGCCACAAATTGGGCATGCATATTTACCCTTTGTTTGAGGTCCAGCAAGATATAGAATGGCGTTAATAGTATACCGAAAAAGTCATAAATTTTCATGAAATAATTGAGGATATAATGCTAAAGTGCACTTTAGATACCATAAATTTTGTTTGACCAAGGGCAATATGAATTATCATTGTAAGTATTCCATGGAATTGAAATCATTTTTTCCCTACTAGGTTGAAGATGTCGTACATAATGATGTTGACACAACTTTGAAGGTTCATCAATAAGAGGCTTAATATATACATCCATGATTCTAACTTGGCACTTACCTGGTTATTTGAAAACACACATATTTATTACCATGTGCATATAAAATACGTAACAAATAAGAAAAAATAATATGTATGTTGTAAACAAATGCAAATAAATACCTAGAACAATCAACACCAACATTGTGTGATCACTTTGTTGTTCCTAGATAGGAAGCAATGCCTAGGCAGCCTATGGAGGTAAATAATCTCCCCACTTTAGGTTGGACTGAAATAATCTAGCAGCCAGAGGGGGTAACCCTTGAATAATGATGTTTAATTTAGATTTTCTTCAATAAATTGAAGAAGGATTTTTTTGCTATCACACATTCAAATTTATAAAACAAACTTTAATAAATATTGGAGAAATTATGAAATAAATATTATGAGACTTTAATAGTTTTCTTAGTTAAATGAGGGCAGCATAATCCTATTCAAACATTTTTTTGGAGAGTTAAAAGAAAAGAACAAACAACACAATTTCCTTCAAAATATTACTACTCAAGGAAAATTTGATTCAAATAAAAAGTTCCATTCAAGTTTATGTAGAATACACATTCTTCCATACCTAAAAATATAGACATGCATATAACATATGACTTATTATAACCTTTCAGTTAAACTTTCATGCACATTTTGACTCATCTTTATTTTCAACACAAATTAGTACTAAATACCATGAATCATGAATATGAACATAAAGATGTATCAAGATAAACAACTAATATTTATCAACATTCATTTCAAGGATCATCATGTGAAAACTGTTGGGATTTGGTGACAACTAATTACCAAGAACAGATTTGGATCCTATTATTTTGTGTTGGTTACAACCAAATAGACCAAGTTAGAATATGGATAGGGATTGCATTTAATATTTAGTTTCATGTGTGAATGTATAAATACATGTAAGCTCGTAGAGGCAAAAACGACTGTGAGAAACTAAGTGTATGAGAGACTTGCAAATTTGATGTAATCTCCATAATCCAAATAATAAGACAACCGATGCATATACTTGGTGAACATAGCCCAATGTTTGGGTGAACTACGTGAAATCCCTGTGTTTATTTCTTATGTGTGTGATTGTTAATTATCATTGAGAATTGTGTTTTTCGCATTGACAATTCTAACAAGTGGTATTAGAGTTGGCCAGAGCTGGTTGGAGGAGATTTAAATTATCTGAGGAGCCGCAGAAGTGAGGGTGCATTAATTTATGCATCTCCATGGGTCTCTCCTCTGGAAGGGTGCGGAGACTTATTACTCAACCTTACGTTCGTGAAAAATTCCAGAAATTTCCGCAGTTGAAGAAAAGGAACAGTGCGTAAAAAAAATTCGATTTCCACACTCCAAGTATATTAGGAGATGCAGACTCCCCTCACTCTAGTATTACGTGAGGTGTGGTGGCGACTCCCTTTGGTAAAGCAAAAAGTCATGACTCCTTAAATTAATTTGCTAAAGGAATTTAAGGTATGAAGATTTATTTTTATATATTATATTGGATGCATAAAAGGTGGAGGAGTTAAAGTGTCAAGTCACGTGGGTGAAAGTAAAAGTTTTTTATGGAGAAAAGGATCAAGTAAAGGTTTTTTAAATATATAAAGGTTTATTATATTTGCATTAAATATAATATTTAAAATGTGGAGGTTTTAAAGGTGTTTTTTATTTTAGATAAAAGGAGAGGTTGGTAAAAAGGATTTTTTATTAAACCTTGTGGTGTCTATGCCATTTTTTCTTCCACGTTATCTTTTTTAAAAGACCTTGGTTATTATAAGTAGTGATTTGGACATTGGGAGATTTTTTTTGCTAATGGATAAGATGCAGAGTTCGAAGTTTGAATTTGAATAGTTCAGCGGTAAAAAAAACTTTGAGCTCTGGAAGCTCAAGATGGGGGATTTACTGGTGCAACAAGGGTTGCAAAAAGCATTGGCAGGTAAGTCAAAGAAACCAGCAGTCGTGATGGAATGGGAATAGGAAGATCTGGATGTGAATGCTCTTAGCACCATTCGTTTATGTCTGGCGGATAAGGTTTTGTTTAATATTGTAGGAGAGGATACAACATCAGACTTATGGAGCAAGTTGGAAAGTCTATATATGACGAAGTCCTTGACGAGCAGAATCTACTTGAAGAAATAGTTGTATAGTTTGCGGATGAAATAAGGTACAAAAGTTGTGGACCATTTAAATACCTTCAATACCCTTATAGTTCAATTGACTAGCATGGAAGTTAAATTCGAAGATGAGGATAAGGCTATTACACTATTGTGTTTGTTTCCTAAATCTTGGGATAATTTAGTTACCTCCATTATCTTTAGCTCAACAGATGTTTTAGATTATGAATCTGTTGTGGGAGCTTTGTTGGCTGAGGAGATGAGGAGAAAATCTAGTAAAGAAACCTCAACTTCGGAGGCGATGTTGGTCATAGGTCGAACCACAGAGAATAATGAGAGAAGTTATTTATGATCTAAGTCAAGACATAGAAAGGGTAAAGCAAAATGTTGGTATTGTGGCAAAACAGGGCATCTCAAGAAAGATTGTTGGAAGAGAAAGGAATCTGAGGAAAACTCTACGAAGGAAGCAAATTTGGTTGTAACAAATTCAGTTATAATTGATCAAGTTTTATCTGTTTCTAGTAATTTACAATATCAAGAAGAATGGCAGTTAGATTAAGGTGCCTCCCACCACATGTGCTCACATAGAAATTGGTTCTTTTCTTACCAATCTGTTGATGAGGGTGTAGTGTTTATGGGAAATGGTATTTGCTGCAAAATTGTTGGGGTTGGCAGTATTAGAATCAGGATGTTCGATGGTATTGTTAGGGAATTAATAGATGTTAGATATGTACCTAAGCTTAAATCAAATTTGATTTCATTAGGAGTGTTGGATTCTTGTGGATATAAGTATACAGGTCAAGGTGGAGCTCTCACATTGTCGAAAGGTAATTTAGTAGTGATGAAGGCAACAAAGGTTGATAACCTTTATAAGCTAGAAGGGAGTACTGAAGTGGCATCTGAAGTGATAGATGTATCTTCTTGTTTATGGCAGAAGCATCAAGGTCATAAGAGCAAGAAATAAATGCAGGTACTAGTAAGAGGTAAATCAGTTCCAGACTTAAAATCTGTGTTTCTGAATTCCTTCTTGTTTTATATCTCTGCAAGTTATGATGGTGGTATAAAGGGATGTTGTGTGTGGGATCCTACTTCTCACAATGTCATAATTGACAGAGATATGGTATGTATGGAACAACCAAAAGGGTTGATTAAAGATCGCAACGGTAAATTTGTTTGCATGATAGATAATTCATTGTATGGCCTAATGGTACCCAAGCAAATATACAAGATGTTTGAATCCTTCATAGTGAGTCAGAATTTTTCAAAGGGTAGGAATGACTATATGGTTTATAGTACATTCATAGTCTTGATTTTATTTGCTAATAATATGCTCAATGCAAGCCAAAGCATGGATAAAATCAGTAAGAAATTGACTCAGGTGGACAGGACAATTCAGATGAGGGATCAAGGAACAATAAAACAAATTATGGGCATGGAAGTACATAGAGATGGTAATGGTAAGTTGTGGTTGGAGTTCAGTATGAACATTATAAAACCAGTTTGTATCCCTCTTGCTTTCCATTATAATTTTTCTTCAAGAATAGGGCCTGTCTATAAAGAAGAAAAGGTTATGTCTCGTGTAAGCTCAGTAGGAGGTCTATTGTATTTGATGAAATGGTTAAGACCAGATGTTTCACATGCTAATGATGTTGTCATATACATGACAGATTCAGGTGTTGCAGTGAAATGGGTGCTTTGGCGTTTGAGAAGCACAAATTTCACCTATAATGGTTACACTAAGATGGTCTCTGATAACTGTAATGTATATTTTACAGGTGTTTTGGATAGAAGGAGAGTTATCACTAAATATGTCTCACAACACAGTTGTGGAAGACATGTTGGAGGTGGAGTGACCCCTCAAGAAATCCAAACTCGTGCAAGTCACACAGGCGAGATCATGAAACATGTTTTATTAGAGAAGATGCAGTGGTGCTTGGCTTCTCTTGGCTTGTAGAAAAGGTGATGATCAAAAGGAAGAAGCAAGGTATCAGGTTAATTGTTGTCAAGGTGGAGATTGTTGGGATTCGGTGACAACTAATTACCAAGAACATATTTGGATCCTATTATTATGTGTTGGTTACAACCAAATAGACCAAGTTAGAATATGGATAGGGATTGCATTTAATATTCAGTTTCATGTGTGAATGTATAAATACGTGTAAGCCCATAGAGGCAAAAACAATTGTGAGAGACTGAGTGTATGAGAGACATTGCAAATATGATGTAATCTCCATAATCCAAATAATAAGACAACCGATGCCTATGCTTGGTGGACGTAGCCCAACGTTTGGGTGAACCATGTGAAATCCTTGTGTCTATTTCTTATGTGTGTGATTGTTAATTATCATTGAGAATTGTGTTTTCCACATTGACAATTATAACATGTAATTGTTGATATATTAAGACTTTGATATATACAAAAAAAATATCTTGAGATTAAATCTATGAAGACATTGTTAATTCGATGTTTGAAGTCTGTACTGAAATGTTTGAATCGATTAAACAAAATAAATACAAAAGAAATTTGCATCATACTAATAAAATAGGAGATGAATCCTTTGAAACTCAAAACGACCATTAAATTTAGAAACTTTATACAAATTTTCTCCTCCCAATGATTGATATCGCTAATAGAATCATGTTCTCTTCTCAGGCAAAGTCTCGATCCCATATTCTTTCTTTTCTTTGCTTTTATCTTCTTGCAACTCGATCATTCTTTGTTTAAATAATGGATTCCAAAAATAATAGAAAGTGGAACTCAAAAATTTTGGAAAAACTATTGTTCTTTCCTCATGTTATGCCTGGAATATCTATGACCTATATATCCAGTCATGTATTCTTATTTTTCCTATGTGGAAGTTGAGGTGTTAACATGGAAGTGACTAGAGTTGATTTCCTTCTTGTTGAATCTTTGCTTTTTAACTTGGATATTAAATTCCATTCATTTCCTTAAAGATATTTAGACTCTATCATTTTCCTTACAACAATATCTAACATAGTGAAAAGAACAAATGATTTAGATGGTAGGCTCTGATGCATATTTGTAATAGTACCTAGAAGTTTGAAATCAATTGAAAATTTATTAAATATCAATTTTCCTTTAAGAGGAATAGTAATATATTTAAATTGTTTGGTATTGTTCATTTGCTTAAGTGAGTGATTGTACCCCTTCAACATTGTAAAACCAATTGCCAAGTCTCCATGGGGTAGACAATCCCAATTCAATTGTTATTTTAAACGTATCCCTAAAAGTTTGAGCATAATGGCCAATTGTATTTCACTTATTATGAGCTAAAAATATCAAATTTATTTTTGTATGGACCTCTCTTTCTAACATGATAATATAAGTTTAGTCTTTGACACTCATATCCATTAGCTTAGCTTGATTTCTACCATTTAAAAACTTGATCACTTATTTTTCTATTTAAACTTTGTCTCCTAAACTTGACAAAGATTTGGTAATCTCAATTTGTACTTTACGAGCTAGAACCTTAGTTTTCTAAACTACATCAAAGTGACCTCTGAGATTTTCCTTCATTAATATGATTTGATCCCAAATCACATGTTTTTCCCCATTTAAGTAGATTTTCCTAGAGACTCTTCTTTCAACTTATTCTAATGAATTCATCAATTCCTCAATTCTTTCATTGCCCTCAATAATGACTTATTCCATGTTACTTAGTTTTTTATGACAATCATCAATTATCATATTTATTTTTTCCAATTGTGCTTTCAACTCTGTAATCTCTACATCCTTCCACTAGACATTTGCTTCGATGGCTTCTAATTCCTTTGAAACTACATATAGTTGATTCTTCAAACTTGATATTTGTTCTATTTCTAGCCCTTCCTTTATAATCTCAACTTCATGAATACATGTCTTTAAATCCAAATTGGTTGATAGGGTTGCTTCTTTTTCTTCATTTATATTTTCAATTAGGTGATCCAATCTAAAATTTTGTTGTGTTATATTGGTCACCTCTTTAGTTAAATGAGATTTTTTCTTTTTGTGCTTCAACCAACTCTTTAGTCTGAACATGCTCTAATGTTGGTATTTTCAATTTGGATTTTAAGACTTGGATTTCTTTATCCTTTTCTTTGACTAAAGACTTGACCCCATTTTTATCGTTAGGATCTTCTCCAAGAGCAATTATTTGTTGTTCCAAATCATGAATAGCCTTATTTACAACATTTTCTTACTTTAACTGATTCTCCAATTTGATCACTGTTGTTGTCAATTTCTTAACATTTTTTATTGCTTGCATTAAATCTCTTGATACCATTTTTCTAGTTTGTTTATGTCACTCAATCTTATCTCCTACTAGCATCTTATCAAGATAAAACTTCACATTAGTATTATCATATTCATGAGACTTAATCTATCCTTCAATTTTATTGACCTTTGGTTGTAGAATAGAAATGTCAATTGTTTCTTGATCATAATCCAATGAAGTTAAAATTCTAGGAGTCGTTAATCACTCATGCTGTGTCCGAGAAAATAGTCTCTCTTTTGATTATTTCAACTGCTTATTATTCAAAACCATTTAATGAAAAACATCAATTCCATTTTTTAGTTACTGAAATCTCCTTAGAACCTCTTATTTCTTGGGCCAACTTACTTCGAAGCATTTCATTTGGTTACTATTTGTTCGAATTGAGTAATTAAAACAATGGAATTCTCAAGAATTAGTCCACTAAAATTCGTACTCTTCTCCTTTAATTTCCCAACAACTTGTTTCTTTGATTCTTCTCCTGATTTAGAACTCAAAACTATTCTCGTCTTTTTGGTAATGGTTCCCTCTCATCTTCCTCCATTGGGTCTTCAATTTCTGCAACTTTTTTTGTCGCTTTGAATTTTATGGAGTCTTTGTGAGATAATCCATTTCCTTGTAGCAATCCCCTTTATTACGACATAAAAGTAAGTGAGTACAGTAAGATTTTTTTTTTTACTTAAGGTCTCAAGACTGGCGACTGTTCTGAGGAACAAGGAAGTATCTAATTCCCATAACTTCAATCTATTCTGAAGTTCAACTAGAATTACCAGCATTCTTAACTACAAAATTTTCAAAGAACATATAAAATCTCTTAACGTGGTCATCACTTACATAACGCAATTGTATACTATTGCAACAATTCAATATCTTACTATTTAAAAGAAAAGGAAGGAAATTCAATATTATCATGACATAATCTTAAACAGTAATAACCAGCAACCCTTAAGTAGACAATGTATCATTAATGACAAATTCAACTTTTCTCAAGTTTACTTGGAAATAAGTGTGACAACCCTACATGGTACAATCAAGTAGGTAGATATTATGAGTTAACATACTATATAGTATATTTATTTTTAAAAAGAGAAAGGAAGAAAAGAGAAAAGCTCTCAATCCTGAGAGCTGACTGTAAGCTTGTTTGTAAAATCTGAACTTAACTATATAGTGATGATGTAATTGTTGTGTATGTGTGTTAATCTGTTTCTAAGGATGAGTTTAGATTCAGGTTTAAGATCCAAAGTTTCTCTTATGGGAGTCACAGTGAAAAGTATGCACAATACCAACGCAAGAAGTGTGCAAATGGACCATTGGAAGTCCAAAGCTTTGGATAAATAGTGCAGGTGTGCACAGAGCCCACTCAAGGTGTGTGGAGGTCTTGACCTTCTGGAGTACGAAATATCAGGAGAGACAGTGAATAACTACACAAAGTAAGCGCAAGAATTGTGTAGGCAATCCATTAAGTCCAAAACTCATGAGGGAAATGCAAGTGAGAGCTGGAGTTCACTTCAACAAGTCACGAAGCTCAAGAGGTAAAACATGTGCAGAGTTCCAAGTGGGGACATCAGGAGTGTGAAATCCCTTATTTTAATATTTAGTGGACGGGATTTGTTCGTGAGGAGTCGAAATCCACATAAGCGTTCGATCGGATTGGAGGTGTGTGCTCATTAATCCCTAAGTCCTTTGGACTTCGTTACTCTGGAAGTTTTCAAGTTGTTGTTGCAAGTGAGGTGATAGCCCCGAAGCCCTAAGTCCCAGACTGAATCTACACTGTAGATCCCTGGGTGAGTGCGATTTATTGGATCCTCGAGAGGTTTGGTGATTCGGCACTCTAGGAGAAACTGGTGGTTGTTGTGGGGAGTGGAGAATTTCTGAAGTCCCGAAGTCTGGAGTAAATACTAATCGTTAGTTGTTGGGTACACGTGGACCGTGGATTCCGAGTGTTTGGAATTCGGCTATATAGAATATTGTGGGTGAAATTTGTTTGGTGTGGAATTGTCGGAAGTCCCGAATCTCAGATTCAATTCTAACCATTCGTTGATGGGTAAATGAGGATCGTATATCTCCGAGGAATTCAACATTCGACACTCCGGAAATATGGAGTTGTAGTTGTTAAGGGACAAGAAACCCAAATTTCTAAAGTCCCAGAGTGAAGGATAGTCGTAGATCTAGTGATCGAATGAGGTCCATTAGATCTTTGAGCCTTCAAACTTCAGTGGTTCAGTAGTTCGGCACTCTGGAGAAATTGAGTCGTTGTTGCATTAAGTGAGGAATTCCCGGAGTCCCAAAGTCTGGATTGGATGTCAACCATTGATAAAAAAGAGAGCACGATCCATTATATCCTCGAGCCCTTCGGTGGTTCATCGATCCGAGAGAAAAATTCAAAGTTGTGGATGCGGAGAAAAACCCTGAAGCTCGGAGTCCCGGAGTAGATCTCCACTGTAGATTCTCATGTGAGGAGAATCCCCACCAGCCATCCGATTAAGTTCACAATCATTGATGAACAAAAGTGGAAGGATAGGATAGAACCTACATTTGTCGGTTAATCTCGCTTTATGAACGAGTTCGGCCTATAAAACTCTGGGTAAAATGGACTGTTGGAATTTAAGAATGCTCTTAAGCGTCGGAGTCCCGGAGCTCCGAATAACACCTTTAGGGTCAGCGCTAGGTTCTAGCACGTGGTCACATGCATAACTATCAAGGTAAAAGGGATAACGCCTACGGTTAAAATACAAGTCAATATTAATATATTCGGATTATTCAAATTCAACAGATATCCCATGATCCCAATTTTTTGGATTTATACCAAATTAAATAGAGACTCCACACTACTAATAAATTTGGATTTATCAAAAAATTAAACGGATATCCACCATACAAACAAAATTCAATTATCATAAAATTCCACAGGGTATCCACAATACAAATTTTGGATTTAGAATATAATTCAACAAAAATACCACAATATGAATTGATTAGGATTTAAAAGGAATTTCAACAGAGAAATCACGACAGAAATTTCAGAATTAATTCCTTAGTTTACCAACGAAAAATACATTATTAAATTATTTTAAAATAATTAAAACTAACAACTCCGATCATATGAACTTCAAAATGGATTAAGAACACAATTTTAAAAATATAGACCATATACAATATAAAATTCAAGTTTTACAATGAGGATTAGGCCACCCGAATTTAGAGTTCGGAAACGCTCAAATATGACAGTGAAAAATTGAAAATTGTAAACATTGTAACTATTATTCGTTTGGCAGCAATTTTAACATATTGGCATTCAGACTTCTAGTGATTCTAAAGTGGCCATACCAAATCTAACATACTAATATACTCATACTACAAAATAAATTTAGAATATAAAAATACTAGGAACCAATGAAGGTTGTGAAATGAAGGTTGTGAAATGTAGATGCCCTTCAAGTCTTGCGCTCCTCTGTTCTCTTGTTTTCTAATCAATTAAGCTTCATTAGTACCTCTCATCTAATGCTAGGGGTACTCTTCTTCCCCCTGAGCCCCCCGAGCTGCAAAAGGGCCACACACAAGAAACCAACAACACTATCTCCAAGACTTGCCTCGCAAGGAAGAGCTTCAACTCTTTTTACAAGCTTTCTATCCCAACTCTCACAAGTAAAACATAGTCAAAATAAATTTTGGCAGCATAACCTTGTCATCCAAAGAGACTTTTTTCCCTTCTACCACATTTGTTTTTTAGAAAAATCTCCAATGACACATGTCCTCATGCACAATTAATTTATCTTTTAATTAATTTAATTTGGATTATTCACCAACACACTTGTCACACTCTCCCCAAGTTGCACAAGTAATTACCAAATTTATTTAATTTAAAAGGGTCAATTTCCCTCACATTCCCCAATGTGTTCCTATTTTCTCTCTTAGGTCTCCCTTTGATCCCCGGATTCTCATTTAATGAGTGTCTCCTAACTAGATCTTAGATGCATTTTAAATAGGAGTCTTCTTCTAGTTAGACTTAGTGTAGTTTGACTTTAGATACTATTCTATGAGTATTCCTATTCTCTCATATTATTAAAAATCCATTATATTAATTTCATGCACACATGTGCATTTTATCCAACCCTTAGATCTTATTCCCCTTTTTTTCCTATAGTTTGATTATTCTCCAATCTTTTTGACTTATGCCATAATTCATTTAGTCCTTTATTTAATTTAGACTTAGACTTAGTCTTAGACTTTTGTTAGAATTTAAAATCAATAATTTATTTTTTCATTAATTATTTTATTCTAACAAGGTATAATCATTTAAATTGTTTTCTAGGCCACCTAGATTTATTGACTCAAGTTTTTAATTACGTGATGTGCCCTTCAAGACGCACCTATGTACTCCAAGGGTGTCACTTGCCTTTTACTTGTTTTGGAATTTTGTTTGATCCTTGGAGTCAACAATCCACTCAGTCGACCTTGTGAGAGACTAAGGGTTTCTAAGGAATAAGAACTCCTCTTTATTGTGTGCCCCTTAGAAATATTCGTGAGCGACTGTCTCAGTCCACCCTCATGACATTGTGGACCTATTGAACTAGGTATCGTTAACCTACCATTCAGACCATGACGGGAGTGCTAGTAGGTTGTGATAGGGACGTTTCCACACCTCTCCCTCAAATGTCTAGTTTATGTGCATGGCCCCTCTACTCCTTATGTGAGTCGGATTAGAAATCATCGTCAAGCCTACATCCACTGACAAAAATTGTATCAAAAATCCATATGCATAAATCATACTGAAATTAATCATACATCTCATGTGCGTAATAATAAAATACTCAAAAAAATGCAATCCACTCCCTGACTCAATCTGGGGTCCAAGGAAACCCATTGATGCCATCAACATCCACAACCTGCCATGTGTCCTTCACACTCAGGAAAACTCATCAATAACATATGCCAATATGTATACATCAAAATATTAATAAGTCACAACACATCATGTTCATCATATATAACCCATAATCGAAATGAAATCAATATACCATAATTGGATCACTTGCACGCAATTGTCCTCAAAGAATAAGTCAATAAAAGTGTTCTTAGTATAACGGGATGTTAAATACACCCCCTCTTATTTTAAACTCCATCCTGAATTTTGTACAATATATAAATGCAGGTAAATAAAAGTATCATACAAGATCTATATGTGTAATTATCAAACAAGTAAGGAAATTGTTGATGCATCACATATGTGTCCTCCCAGGTAGCCAAGTGTGGACTATAGTTGTCCCACTGGACATTGACCTGATCGACTATTCGACACCATAGTCGTCGAATGTGATGGTCCAGAATGTGGATTGGCTCTGCCATGAGAACACCCTCGTCTGACACCTGCAAATAACTCATATCAATAACATGTGAAGGATCACTAATATAATGTCTCAAAATAGATACATGAAATACATCATGCATACGCCTCAAATAATCAGGAAAGGCTAGTCGATAAGCCATGGGTCCCTTATTTTCCACAACTTTGAAAGGTCCCACAAACCTAGGAGAGATTTTAGCACCCTTTCCAAACTTGATCTAACTCTTATGCGATTTTACCCACAAGAAAACTAGGTCTCCAACTTCATAATTGCAGTCAACATGGTGTGCATCAGCGTAGCTCTTCTGTCGATCCTACTCTTCTTTAATCCTCTATCTTATTGATTTCATTTGTTCTTCCATTTCTTGGATCACTTATGGTCCTACCAAGACCCTATCCTCAAGTCGATCGCATATCAACGGCGTCTAACACGGTCATCCATAAAGAAACTCAAATGGTGCCATATTAATCGTACTATGATAGTTGTTGTTGCATGCAAATTCTACTAGTGGTAAGAAATCTTCCCAACATTTTTGTTGGTCCATTACATACATACACAACATATCCTCCAAAATATGGTTCATCCTCTTTGTTTTCCCATCTGTCTTTGGGTTATATGTTGTGCTAAAGTTTATTTGTGTTCCCAAGGCTTCTTGGAAACTGGTCCAAAATCGTCCTATAAACATCGATCCCCAATCGGATATGATCCTTCTTGGTACTCCATGTAACCTCACAATCTCGTTAACAAAAAAAATGGCTATATCTGGTGTCTGATACGTCGTATGCACTGGAATAAATTGTGCACTCTTCGTCAGAGTGTCAACTATCACAAAAATCTAGTCATGTCTCCTTGTTGTCAGTGGAAATCCAACAATAAATTCCATCTAAATGACTTCCCATTTCGATTCTGGAATAATGTGTGGTTGTGACAATCATGTTGGATGTCTATGTTCATCCTTCACTTGCTAACATTCTAGATATCTCGCCACGTAACTAACTATGTCTTATTTCATTCCCTTCCAGAAGAACAAAGGATTAAATTTCTCCTTCATCTTCGTGACTCCTGGATGAGCCATGTACACTGCTCGATGAGCTTCACTCAAGATCAAACTTCTTAATTCCTCATTGGGTGATACGTAAATTCTTTTTATAAACCTCAAAAATCCATCATTGTCTAAAGAATAACATTTGTACCTTGGTATCATCATGCTATCTTGTCTGATATTATTCTTAACTTCCTTGTACCAATCATCGTCTATATGTCATGCTAGAATATTTTCTTGAATATTTGTCTTAAGAGGTATTACCGAGAATATGTGTGGTCTCTAACTCAACGCATCTGCCACTCTCTTCATCATTCCTTTAATGTAAGTAATCTCAAAGTTGTATTCTCTAAGTAATTATGACCAACACCTATGTCGTGCGTTCAAGTCACTCTATGTAAATATATGTTGTAATCCACAGTGATATGTATTTCATTCGAATTTTCGTCCAATCAGATAATGTCTCCAAAATCTCAAGGCATACACAATTGCTAATAATTCCAAGTCATTTGTTTCGTAGTTTTCTTCATGCTTTCTCAATTTCCTTGAAATGTAAGTTATGACTCGACCGTCTTGCATTAAAACACTGCCTAACCCTTCCTTGGATGTGTATGTGCATACCACGAATTCTTTGTCCATGTCGGGGACTTTCAGTATCGGCACTGTCATCAACAAATATTTGAGTCATTGAAATTCTTCCACGCATTTCTCAGTCCATATGAACTTATTGTTCTTCTTCTGCAATTCCGTGATCGGATTTGCTATCTTCAAAAAGCCTTCGACGAACCGTCGGTAATATCCTGTAAACCCATAAAAATGCATACTTCTTGTATGTTCATCGGTGCTGGCCATTCCATAATAGCCTCCACTTTCGCTGGATCCACAGCGATACCTTCACCAGATATGATATGTCCCAAGTAATGAATCTTCGATTGGTAAAAATATCATTTTGATAATTTCTCGTACAATTTGTTTTCTCGTAGACACTGTAGGACCAATATTAAATGTTCATCATGCTCTTATTTTGTCTGAGAATAAATCAGTATGTCATCAATAAATACTTGAACAAACTTGTCCAAGTAATTGTGGAACACCACATTCATCAAACTCATGAATACCCCTGGGGCATTCGTCAATCCGAATGGTAAAACTGTAAACTCATAATGTTTGAATATCATTTTAAATGTGTTCTTAAGGATACCTTCTTCTTTAATCAGTAAGTGGTGATATCCGGATCTCAAATCAATCTTCAAAAATAATGTTGCTTCCATCATCTGGTCAAACAAATCATCTATTCTTGGCAACGGTTACTGGTTCTTGATTGTCGCTTTGTTCATTTGATGATAGTCAATACAAAGTCTCCACTATCCATCCTTCTTTCTCATGAATATAATTGGCGCACCCCAAGGTGACACACTAGGACATATAAGTCCCAAGTCCAACAATTCCTTCAATTTCACTTTCAACTCTTGCAAGTTAGGCGTTGACATCTGATATGGCATTCTCGCTATCGATTTAGTTCCAGGTTTCAAGTCTATTATAAACTCCAACTCTCTTTCGGGTGGTAAACTTGGTAACGCTTCTGGAAACACGTCTGCAAACTCTTGTACTACAGGACGATTTTCTAATCCTTCTACTTCGCCATTTTCGTTTAGCACTAAGATTTCATATAGCTTGCATCCTTTTCACATGCTCTTATGTAGTTGTAGGGAAGAAATAAATCTCAAGGACACCCTTTGGCTCCTTCCTACAATCACTCTACTCTATCCCAAATCATTTGTCAAACTCAATTGTTTCGTCTTACAGTTAAGTATCACGTCATGTGATTCCAACCAATATATACCAATCACTATGTCATAAGATCCTAAGATCGTGACATAAATATCTACTTTCATTACAAAGTCTCCCAAGTTAATGCTACAATCCATAACCTTTCCTCCAACCTTTTGTTTGGCACCCGATGTCATTTTTATGTATTTGAACTCGTCATGCTCGACTACCTTTACCTTAATTCTCTTCAGTGTTGCACTAGAGATAAATCTCTTTGTAGCACCTAGATCTATCAATATACTAAAATTTTGGTCGGTGATTCTACCTGACGTCTCTAGTATAGTGGACTGGTGCTCGGTCTGGTGGTTGTTCACCGCTATATGTATCTTATGGGAATTTACCAAATCTCAAATCGTAGTGGGTTCTGATGATCTGGTCACTCCGGCCTTCTCAATCGTACAGTCTTGTTGGTAATGTGGCTCTCCACATGTCCAACATCCATTATTTGGTCCAGTGCTCCTAGTCCCCAAAGTAGAATTTGTTGGCCTAACAGTCTGTGATCCTGGTCTGGTCTATTGAACACACCTAAATTTTTGTTGTTGTTGTGGACGACATTGTTGTTTCTATTGTGGTCCTCTATAAAGAGTCCTCTGCTTAGGATTCTATAGTCATGGTGTCATGAACATAGGTCCTCTAGGCCTATCTTGATGCCATGAAGTATGTTTGGTCGGTGCCTGATATTATTGTGCTCCTGATTTTGTCGATCCAATCGGTCTAGAAGGAGTCCTACCCTGACCCCCACTATTCAGCTCTTCCTCAACTATGAGGGCCTTCTGAACTGCATCGTGTAACATCTGAGGCATTAGGATTCTTACCTTTGCACAAATATTGAAGTTAAGGCCGAACACAAAATTGACCTTTAACTTCTATGTGTTTAGATGTGGAGCATACCTAAGTAGCTCCATGAATATGACCTCATACTATGGCACCATATGACCACCTTGTCGTAAGGGGTTGAACTCATTAATCTTAAACTCAATGAGTTCCTCGGACAAGTACCTCTCTCGGAACCGTTCCTCGAACAGTTCCCATGACACATCTTCGACGACCATGTTTAGTTGAGGTAGGAGTGTCTTCCACCATAGAAGAGCACTCCCCTTTAGCTAAAATACCACCATGTGGAATTTCATGTTGGAGGTGTAATCACGAAGTGCAAATCACATCTCCATATTCTCCAACCATGCCTCGGAGTCTGATCCATATGTGGCACCCATCAACGCGAGAAACTTCACCTTCTCAAGTTCTCTGTTTATATTACTACTACTAGTTGGAGCGCGCTATGAACCTTCATTGGGCATAGACACTCTGCCCTCATCTCGATCTAGGAAGTTAATCAACGCCTCTGAAATCCTTTTGAAAGATCTCATCATACCTACTACATCTCTCATGACAATCTGCTCCTGCTCAGCAATATGCTCATCTTCTTGGGGGTTATACCCTTCTGGCGTGGGTACTATCGGAGGTGTCACACCTCTTCCTCCAGCACCACATCATCTACTTCCCATGCGTCCTCTAACCATGATTACCTGCATGGACAATTTTCCACATTTAATTAGTAATATATTTTATTCATTCAGTTAACATAGTGGAAGGTGTAGCAGTCCAATGTCGCAAGGTTGAACCCGCTATGATACCATATGTAACAATCCCCTTTATTACGAAATAAAAGTAAGTGAGTACAGTAAGATATTTTATTTTATTTTTACTTAAGATCTCAAGACTAGCGACTATTATGAGGAACAAGGAAGTATATAATCCCCATAACTTCAATCTATTATGAAGTTCAACTAGAATTACCAACATTCTTAACTATAAATCTTCAAAGAACACAAAAAATCTGGTAACGTGATCACCACTTACATAATGCAATTGTATACTATTGCAACAATTCATTATCTTACTATTTAAAATAAAAGGAAGGAAAATCAATATTATCATGACATAAGCTTAAACAGTAATAACCAACAACCCTTAAGTAGACAATCTATCATCAATGAAAAATTCAAGTTTGCTCAAGTTTACTT
Organism: Picea engelmannii; assembly: GCA_009831015.1. Classification (NCBI taxonomy): domain Eukaryota; kingdom Viridiplantae; phylum Streptophyta; class Pinopsida; order Pinales; family Pinaceae; genus Picea; species Picea engelmannii. Next base: position 238,407 of record ML800458.1, on the reverse strand, counting down.
GGAAATAAGTGTGGCAACCCTACATGGTACAATCAAGTAGGTAGATATTATGAGTTAGCATACAATATAGTATATTTATTTTTAAAAAGAGAAAGGAAGAAAAGAGAAAATCTCTCAACCCTGAGAGCTAACTATAAGCTTGTTTGTAAAATCTGAACTTAACGATATTGTGATGTTGTAATTGTTGTGTTTGTTTGTTAATTTGTTTCTGAGGATGAGTTTAGATTCTGGTTTAAGATCCAAAGTTTCTCTTCTGGGAGGCACAATGCAAAGTATGCACAGTACCAACACAAGAAGTGCACAGACGGATCATTGGAAGTCCAAAGCTCTGGATAAATAGTGCAGGTGTGCACAAATCCCACTTAAGGTGTGCAGAAGTCTTGACCTTCTCCTGTACGAAATCTCAGGAGAGACGGGGTATAACTACACAGAGTAAGCACAATAAGTGCGCAGGCAATCCATTAAGTCCAAAACTCAAGAGGAAAACACAAGTGAGCGTTGGAGTTCACTTCAACAAGTGACGAAGCTCAGGAGGTAAAATGCCTGCATAGTTCCAAGTGGGGACATTAGGAGTGTGAAATCCCTTTTTTTAAGATTTGGTGGATGGGATCTATTCATGAGGAGTCGAAATACCAAAAATTGTTTGATCAGATTGGAGTTGCACGCTTGTTAATCCCAGAGTCCTTCGGATTTCGTTGCTCCGACAATTTTCAAGTTGTTGTTGTAAGCGAGGTGATAGCCCCAAAGTCTGAATTCCCGAAGTTCGGGGTAAATCCTGATCGTTAGTTGTTGGGTACACATGGACCTTAGATTACGAGTGTTCGAAATTCGACTATCCGGAATATTGTGGGTGAAATTTGTTTGGTGTGGAATTCCCCGAAGTCTTGAATCTTGAAGTCAATCATAATCGTTCGTTGACAGGTAAACGAGGACCCTAGATCTCAAAGGAATTCATCATTCGGCACTCCGACAAGATGGAGTCGTAGTTGTTAAGGGCCAAGAAACTTGAAGTTACGAAGTCCTAGAGTGAAGTACAGTCGTAGATCTAGTGATCGAACGAGGTCTATTAGATCTTTGAGCCTTCGACCTTCTGTGGTTCGGTAGTTAGTCACTCCGGAGAAATTGAGTCATTGTTGCAATAAGTGAGGAATTCTCGGAGTCCTGGAGTCTCGAAGTCATGAGTGGATGAAAATCGTTGATCAAAGGAGAGCGTGAGCCATTAGTTCGTCGACCCCTTTGGCGGTTCAACGATCCAGGAGAAAAGTTCAAAGTTGTGGATGCGGAGAAAAACCCTAAAGCCCGGAGTCCCAGAGTAGATCTCCACCGTAGATTCTCGTGTGAGGAGAATCCCCACCATCCATTCGATTAAGTTTACAATCGGTGACAAAGGAAAGTTGAAGGATAGACTAGAACCTACATCTTCTGGTCAACCTCGCTTTATGACCGAGTTCAATCAGTAACACTCCGGGTAAAATGGAGTGTTGGAGTTGAAGAATCATCGCGAGCGTTGGAGTCCTGGAGCTCTTAATAGTTCATTTAGGGCCAACGCTAGGTTCTAGCCCGTGGTCACATGCATAAATATCAAGGTAAAAGGGATAACACCTACAGTTAAAATACAATTCAATATTAATATATTCGGATTATTCAATTTCAACAGGTATCCCACGATCCCAAATTTTTGGATTTATAACAAGATAAGCAGAGACTCCACACTACTAATAAATTCAGATTTATCAACAAATTAAACGGAGATCCACCATACAAACAAAATTTAATTAGCATAAAATTCCACAGGGAATCCACAATACAAAATTTGGATTTAGAATATAATTCAACAGAAATCCCACAATATGAATTGATTAGGATTTAAAAGGAATTTCAACAGAGAAATCATGATACAAATTTCGGAATTAATTCCTTAGTTTACCAACAAACAATACATTATTAAATTCTTTAAAAATAATTACAACTAACATCTCTGATCATATGAACTTCAAAATGGATTAAGAACACAATTTTAAAAATATAGACCATATACAATATAAAATTCAAGTTTTACAATGAGGATTAGGCCACCCAAATTTAGAGTTCGAAAACGCTTGAATATGACAGTGAAAATTTGAAAATTGTGAACATCGTAACTATTATTCGTTTGGCAGCAATTTTAACAGATTGACATTCAGACTTTCTAGTGATTCTATAGTGGCCATACCAAATCTAACATACTAATATACTTGTACTACAAAATAAATTCAGAATATAAAAATACCAGGAACCAATGAAGGTTGTGAAATGTAGATGCCCTTCAAGTCTTGCACTACTATGTTCTCTTGTTTTCTAATCAACAAAGCTTCACCGGTAACTCCCAACCAATGCTAGGGGAATTCTTCTTCCCCTTGATCCCCCCAAGCCGCAAAGGGGTCACACATAAGAAACCAACAACACTAGCTCCAAGACTTGCCTCACAAGGAAGAGCTTCCACTCTTTTTACAAGATTGGTATCCCCACTCTCACAAGTAAAACACAGTCAAAATAAATTTTGGCAGTGTAACCTTGTCATCCAAAGTGAGACCCTTTTCCCTTCTACCACATTTGTTTTATAGAAAAATCCCCAATGACACATGTCTTCATGCACAATTAATATATATTTTAATTAATTTAATTTGGATTATTCACCCACACATTTGTCACAGTCTCCCCAAGTTGCACAAGTAATTACCAAAATTATTTAATTTAAAAAGGTCAATTTCCCTCACATTCCCCAATGTGTTCCTATTTTCTCTCTTAGGTGTCCCTTTGATCCTCGGATTCTCATTTAATGAGTGTCTCCTAACTAGATATTAGTTAGAGTTTAATTAGGAGTCTTCTTCTAGTTAGACTTAGTGTAGTTTGACTCTAGATACTATTCTATGAGTATTCATATTCTCTCATATTATTAAAAATCCATTATATTAATTTCATGCACACATGTGCATTTTATCCAACCCTTAGATCTTATTCCCCTTTTTTTGCTAGAGTTTGATTATTCTCCAATGTTTTTAACTTATGTCATAATTCATTTAGTCCTTTATTTAATTTAGACTTAGACTTTTGTTAGAATTTAAAATCAATAATTTATTGTTTCTTTAATTATTTTATTCTAACAAGGTCTAATCATTTAAATTTTTTTCTAGGCCACCTAGATTTATTGACTCAAGTTTTTAATTACGTGACATGCCCTTCAAGACACACCTCCATGCTCCAAGGGTGCCACTCTCCTTTGACTTATTTTGGAAGTTTGTCTGATCCTTGGAATCAACACTCCACTCGGTCGACCTTGTGAGAGACTAAGGGTTTCTAAGGAATAAGGACGCCTCCTTATTGTGCACCCCTTAGAAATATTTGTGAGCGACTGTCTCATTCCTCCCTCATGACATCGTGGACCTATTGAACTAGGTAATCGTTAACCTACTATTCATACCACGGCGAGAGTGCCAGTAGGCTTTGACAGGGATGTTGGCACACCTCTCCCTAGAATTTATGGGTTTTGTGCATGGCCCCTCTACTCCTTATGTGAGTTGGATTAGCAAGCATCGTCAATCCTTCATCCACTGACAAAAACCATATCAAAAATCCATATGCATAAATCATATAGAAATCAATCATACATCACATGTGCATAATAATGAAATACTCAAACAAATATAATCCACTCCTTGACTCAATCTGGAGTCTAAGGAATCCCATTGATGCCATTGGCATCCACAACCTGTCATGTGTCCTGCACACTCAAGAAAAATCGTCAATAACATCTGCCAATATATATACATCAAAATAATAATAAGTCACAACACATCATCGTCATCATATATAACCCATAATCAAAACGAAATCAGTATACCATAACTGGATCACTTGCACGCAAGTGTCCTCAAAGAATAAGTCAATAAAAGTGTGCTCAGTAGAACGGGATGTTACATTCCTTCATTATTGTTCCATTAAATGGGTTCATTGCCATTGTTGCAATCGAAATCACTACTTCACTTACTGCATGTGATGGTTGATCATCTCCAATTGGAATAATTTGAGTTTATACTTGCTTTTCATTGGTTGATTCTTTCTTAACACTTTGGTTTATACCTGATAAAACATTTTGTGCCTATATAACCTCTTGCACTTCTAACCAACTCTCCTTGTTTTCCAATCTCTCTATCTTTGAATCTATATGATGAAGATAAGCAACAAAGATCATGGCAATTCATAGGTTAGAAATAACATGATGTGGATCATAATGCCATGTCTTTCCTTCCTTAAAATTAATACATTTCATAATTTTCTCAAGTATAGTCAGTGCAGACTTGCTTTTGACTATGAAGGAGAAAAATTATACATGTAAGGAAAAAATAACCTTATCACTTATCGCAAAAAAATGAATAAAATCTAAATTTAATCTGTGTCGAATATACTCTAGAGAAAAAATTTGAGGAGACGAGAAGACTAGAAGAAGGTATGGTTTGAGTTATAAGCCATAAGTCCTCATAATTGTGCATTCCTCAAATAAATACCAATATGCTATTCTATAATATGGGATCAAATGGATAAATTGTTTGCACTTTGAGGATAATCTTAGTGGATATTCATTATGCACTACTATATAAAAAAATGTACGTGAACTAATCTACAAAGATTTTGAAACCATTCTTTTGACCTTGATCTTCCATAATTTTTGTTCATTCTAACACTAGAAGAGCAAATTGATCAACTTTATTTAACATTAAATTCCAAAATGAGAAAAATGGAAACAGATTGAGAGGTAAATTGAGTAAGAATAATATCTAAGGCAATTTAGAGAACAAAATTGCGGAAATTGATCATGGATAGCATCAAAATAATATTTTGCATTGTTAAACTTCTTTTATTATGTTATTATGACAATAAACCCTAAGAGTGTGTCATCCACAATATAGTCATTATCATCACATTATCAAACAAGGCTTTGCAATGGCCTCTTTGGATGCAACTGAAGAAACTTATGCTAATAGAGGTAGGGTTAACTCATGCATGTTTGAATTTTATGGTAATACTTTAGCAGGAAAGATTGCTTATGTTCAATGGGAAAGAAATTAAACTGTGTTCAAACCTTCGTCATCAATAATTGTTTGATTATCAAGAAGCAAAAGCATTTCAGATATAACATCTGCAGTAATAGGGAAAACCACTTTAGATCCATCATGAGAGTTCACCACTCTTTGGCTTGGGTCATAGAGACTTGAACTCATCTGAATAAACTCAAGGAAATGGTAAGTTGTTGGGGCAATTTCATGTGCAAGGTCACGTTCCTAGGATGGAAAAATATTGCAGACATCTTTGAACCTTTGATAAGTTTCCTGGCAAATTTCATAGGCATTATTTAAAATGACCTCAGGCTCAAAAATATCCCTATCTCTATCAACTAAATGGTCTGAATCAGTGTTCTAATAAAATGGGTTGTACAAGGTTAATAGGTTTTCACCTTTGGGCCATGGTTTCTTTTAGCTTAGATATATCGTCCTCCTAATATTTATAGAGTAATAGATGAAGAAAATAAAGGTGATAATACTAATTTGCTAGGAATTTTGAAATCTTGATTGTCAGTGTAGTTTTATTGCAAACTCGAACTATAACACAACCATTTTACAAGGTAGTTTTGTCTTTTGTTTATGAAAAAAAAAATTGAAACAAAATTACCACCTTTATTCAAATCTTGCATGTGTTACATATTAAAAATGAATCACATTAACCTAACACATGTCAATTGCTTATTTGATTTCAAAAGGGTTGGTATAAAGATAAGATGAATCATTAATATTTAATCTACCGCATTTACTATTGAGTAATTTGATACAAATGAGATAAGTGGTTTGCAGACACTAAGGTGGTGGTTTTACAACTATGTTTTTTTGCTCTGCAACTAAAAAGAAGTCGCCATGTGTACCTAAGTGGTTTTCAGTTTGCAGAGGCAAAGGACAATTTTAAAATTAAACATGTTCATGCTCCACAATTAACTAAACCATTGATCTTCATTTTATCTACACTCTTCGATATAACACCTAATTACTTTGGTATAAGACATCATTTTCTGAATTTTAAGCTTGCGCATGATTTATTTGAAATTTCTTTGACATATGTTAATCTAAAATTGGTTAGAAAATGTCTTTTGAACTCAAATAGGCTTTTCCTTCATCTCTTTCATCTATGACTTTATCAACAATTATTTTCAACTAAATTTTTAATTGGATTTTGATATTAATCACAATAATACCTTCATTTGATTCAATTAGAAGCAATTTCGCTCAAATATAATCATTAATTGATCTTAAATCAAACAAAGTTACAACACCCCCTTCATTGAATTTTTCAGAGTTGGAAGGTTATTATTTAGAAGAAGAAAAATTGACCACATTGAATAAATGGATTTGATCTCTCTAAATGGATTGATGCCATTAGTTTCCAATGAAATCTTAACAATACAAGGTTCTTCTTTTAGATGGGCCATCATTCCTCAATGTCCCTAAGTGCGGAGACATTTGCTATAATTTGCATAACACCATATTCACTTCTATTTTATGCATTGTCATTTTTAAATTATGTTGAACAATTGTTGGAAACATGGAATTATAGGGATATGACAAAAAACAATTACGAGGCAGGTTATGAGATGAACAAAGTTCACTCACACAAGAATTATCCAAAATACTTGAAATATAACATAATAATCCATGTAGGAATAGTGTATAAAATATGAATAGATAAGATATGATGATATACAATTGAGAATGAGAGCTTGTTTATATACCCACGCAGGGGTGCCCTTAATCAATAGTCATGTCCTTTGAGACATGTCCTTTCATTATTGATAATTATTATTTATTAATTAGTTATTATGTTATGAATATCTATTTATGTTCATAACATTGCCTTCCCCTTAAAAGTGCTTTGTCCTCAAAACATACTTTATGGAAGACTTATCTCTTTCTCTAGCTTGTAATTATTGTCTCATGCTTCTTCATTATTGAGTTAGTAATCATTGAGGACCTGAGACGATAAGATCTTCTAAGTGCTGAGCAGAATTGTCGCATTGTAAAGGAGTCTTCCCATCCTAATTCGATCTTCTGCATGGAGAGTTTATAGGGTTCCTGGAAAGAACTTGATGTATTTCGACTCCCATGATAGCTTCTACTTTGAGCATCACTTGTAGTGGAAGTAATATTCTTCGACATACTAGTCATTTGTTTATGTTGATACAAGGATTGGCTAAAGTATCGATTTTTGTGATTAGGATGTYGATAAGGMATCCTTGCAACTTGATCTTTACTTCTTATACTTGCATCTTTTTCTTGATTAACGTTTGGAATTGAGTCTTCTTGATATCCATGGCTTGTTTGTACCTCAATATTTGAAAACTTCTTTACATCAGCTCGATTCACCTCCTTTTAAGTTGTAAGGTTGATTGGGTCTATCATCGTTTCCTTATCGACCAATGATGTTTTGCGATCTAGTTTTTCTTGTATAGTCTTCTTATCATGCTTCAACTTTTTAATCTGAGTTAATAGATCTTGATTATGTCRTCTTAATCGTAAAATTTCTTCTTGCTTTTTTGACTTATTGTCTTTTTCTAATTCTAGATTMTCCTTTCTTTCGTCCTTTAAGATTTTAATTTGTTCAAGTAAATTTTGGTTAAGGTTCCTTAGGCAGGAGATTTCTTCCTCCTTTTCAGTTGATTTCTCCTTGAGAACTTGATTTTCTTGTTCTGAATTTGTATTCTCTTACTTCTTGTCTTTCAACTTTCTGATTTTAACTAGTAAATTTTGATTATGATTTTTTAATCGTAATATTTCTTCATCTCATTCTAGTAAGTCTTGGTCCATTTTTTGTCTTTCGGTCTTTAGTTATTCATTTTGTGCAATGAGTTCCCGAATACGTTCTTTGAAGTAACGATTATCTTTCTGTGTTAACCCACTAAAATATTTTTCCTTCTCAATTTCAAACTATAATATTTTATTGCTCGCTTTATAATGTCCTAGTTCTCCTTCCAATATTTGTGATTGTATTTCTGAATTATCTTGATATTCTTCCATAATAAATGATTTTTAAATGTTTCTTCAATCATTTTTAGAATTTATTTTTTTTAATTATATTTTTAAATAATTCAGAACCTTATAATTCTCTTATACTTCACAACCTTACAATTTTGATCTTTGGTTAACTTTTATAACTTTATAAAAATAACCTTTTATTTAAGTGTAAGTCCTTTCACTTTTAAAAATATTAATATCTGACTTATATAAAAAAAACTCCACCTTTCCACTTTATTTTTGGATACTTTTAATTGAAACTTTGAATACCTTTTTACTTTTTTTTCAATTCTTTTATATTTTAAAAGCAACTTAATAAATACTTTATTTAAAGTGTAACTTTTTCACTTTAAAATGTTAAACCTTGTCCTTTTTACTTATAACAACCTTCACTTCTTATAGCTCCTTTGATAGTTAAGTATTAAAAAAAGAACCCTTATGTATTTTTAATATAACCCTTTTTTATATGATCTCTTGAAATATAACAAAATATTTATATATATTTTCTAACCTTTCTAAATAACTTATTATAACTCTTCTTTAAATCTTCCAATAATATTTTAATATCCCTTTACCTTTTTTTTACATAGAAAACTTTTTTTAACTTTTTGGAAACTTGGAATAGCCCCTTTTTTTTTTTCCTTTAATAATTAATTGGTGAAGTCCCACTCTTCGTAATGCCTTAAACTTTTTTTAACTTTTTGGAAACTTGGAATAGCCCCCCTTTTTTTTTTCCTTTAATAATTAATTGGTGAAGTCCCACTCTTCGTAATGCCTTAACCTCCACTTAAATTTTTTTTTTGTTTTAATATTATCTTTATAATACTTCCAATTGATTATTATAATACTTTCAATTGATAACTTTATGAATTTTTTTTCCTAAAGTCACCCTTTTCAACGGATATGAATAATGTTAACTTTTATTAAGACCTTCATTAACTTTGGAGCCACGCGACTGTGCGGATGGGCATGATCTTAGAATTTTTATCACTTTACGGAATATGTACGGCAATGATGAAGCGATATGGAAACAGTACAACGGATTAGCGGGCAAGTACGGTTGGTGCAATGGATGGTACAGTTGAGCGGGTTGATGAAAGTACAGTGGATTAAATGATTTGATGACTGGACAATGTACGGAGACAAATTTAACTGTACGGACACGATTCTTATGCAAGTCGCCCTAGACTATCACCTGATATGCAGAATGCTAACTCAATATGATATATGGTGACTGTTGTAATGAATGTGTTGCTGGTATGATAGTACAACATAGAATTAAATTGTGGTTGTACGGATTATTGTGGTTGTACGGATTTGTGAATGGGCGGATCGGTTCGGATAGCAAATTTTTTTTTTCTTTTTTCTTTGCAGTAGATTAATTTCTTCCTTCTTTGGCAGCAGAATGATTATTTTTTAAACAGTGATTTCTGATTTTTTATTTTATTTTATTTGCAGCAGATTATTTGAATTCTTCTCTGTATTTTTAATGTTCTAGCAGTGGAATGACAAACCTAATCTGGTTCAGATGTTCTTTTGAATGTGCAGAAGACTGATTTTTTTTCCAACAGAATTTATGGGCTTTAAAATTTTCAGCGGATTACTTTTTCCTTCAACGGGATCTGTATGTGACTTGATAATATAGTGTTTTCAGCAGCAGATTTTTTTTTCACTTTTCTAATTTCTGGCTTTCTTGGATTTGCAGCAGAACTTCTTCAAAAAAAAAATGGCAGTGGAATGTCTTCTTCAAATGGCCAAAGGCCAGGTTTTGGTCAAAGACGGAAGTTTCAAGAACTTTTTTTTTTTTAATTTGAGTGGCCAAAAGCCTGCAGTGACGTTGCCAAGGGCAACAAAATTTTGACCAATGGTCTAATGGCCAAAGGCCGAAATCAAATGTGCTATGATACCAAATGAGACGAACAAAGTTCGCTCACACAAGAATTATCCAAAATACTTGGAATATAACATAATAATCCATGTAGGAATAATGTATAAAATATGAATAGATAAGATATGATGATATACAATTGAGAATGAGGGCTCGTTTATATACCCACACAGGGGTGCCCTTAATCAATAGTCATGTCCTTTGAGACATGTCCTTTCATTATTGATAATTATTATTTATTAATTAGTTATTATGTTATGAATATCTATTTATGTTCATAACAAGTTATTTGTCACCTGATCAATTAGATATCTTATAATTCCACATACACAACATTCCATCCTCATTGCATGCTCTCCATAACATATATACAATCAATAGGACATGCATCGGTTGTTTAATACTCCATTCCTATATCTTTCATAAGGGAACACACTTCTTAGTATGTGCAAAGTAAAGTATTTGACTGTGGTAGGAGAATATCATTAAACAATCCACAAGAAAAACTAAATGAATGTATTTAATGGTTGTTATTGCATCCTTATTACAATCATTAAAAATAAACAAAAATGTATACTTGTATAAAGAATTATATTGCATACCTTAAGATCTATGTAAAACACATGTTTGAGACGTCACTAAATTCCTTCAAGGTCACCAACAACGAAGAGAAGACTTGTCTTCGAGCCTTCATATAGTGGTTACATGCCTTATTAATAAGAAGTATATAATAAATCTCACTATAGTTCTCATCCATGTGTGGGTTATTATCCATGGAAACAAAGATGTCATGATACAATCTATTTATCATGTCATTCATAAGTATATCAATATCATTTTCTTCCATATGATCAATTTCATCTCCATCACCCTCGTCATTGCTACTACAATTTAAGGCCATATAACTCTCAATCCTAGGAGATTTTTCCTTTGTAATTGATAACAAAGAAATATAATTAGTGTATATGAAATATTAAATTGTTTGGGAATTTTTAAAATAGAAGGAAAACATATCTAGATTGTTTTACTAATGAGCAAAATGCATCTCACCCTTCTAGATGTGCATATTTTAAGCAATGTTTTCCAGTTGTTGTCCTTAAAGTCTTATTTTATTTAAGTCGTTGGATTTATTGCAAGGGCACTAGCATTTGAAATTAGTTGGCACGACTTTGGGATAACTACATTTTCCCTAATTGTTAGGATGTTCATCATCATTATATTCATCATGATCAATATCCCTATTGAGAGCCAAGATTATTTTGGTTATTTCCTTTGCATTCAACTCCATCCATGCACCACTGCATCATGTTATTTGACATTTTTATTTATTTCAACGAATTCAATCAAGGCATCAATGCAACAACAATATATTCAAATAATTTCCCATATAGATAATTCAAATGGTATTTACAAATTTTACCCAATGAAAAATTGGATTATGAGGAGAATAATGATTTTAGCAATGTAGTAAAAGTAGAAAAATTTAGCACTCATAAGATGTCACTTAATCCTAACTTTGTAGGCAAAAGTTATGATTTTATTTTATCATGGATGTCTTTTTAACACAAAACATATCTATTACAAATGTCAAAAGTGTGAAATATTTGCCAGTATTTAGTCAAATAATGTTATTACAAGAAACATTGATTAATCATCGCTAACTTGATATAATCAATTTTGACATGGTCAAATTTTTCACCATGATCATGACATAAATTATTGTAAAGATTAACATAAACATAAATGTTGATTAACCTCAAGGGTTAGCTCAATTGGTCTTGATGTCAGACGTGCATACTCTCCCCCAAAGTTAGGGAGGTCATGTGTTTGACTCTCATGCTCCTTGGGGCTCAGTTTACCTCACTTATCATCCATGGATCATGGGGAAGTATTATATGGGTTTTTCACGCAACTTTCTTTGAAAAAAAAACACAAATGTTGATTAATCAAGATTTTCCAGGGATAGGAAGAAAAAAAAATCTCAAAAAATCGATGATAAAATCAACTTAAGCCTTTAAATGTCAAAATTATTTTTGAAATTTGACCCCAAATTTAGTAGTGCAAATGATAACTAAGCTTATTCAATTGTGTGCATGTGGTGTAATCCATCATGACTTAATCTATCATCATTCACTCACTTTTAAAGTGATTTTCTAGTGAAGTTGGTTATGATCGTTATGTAAAAGTATTTAGTTTAATAAGTCATGAGTTACACACACATACACGCAGGTGTGTGTGTGTGTGTGTGTGTGTGTGTGTGTGTGTGTGTGTTAATTGAGATTGGCTCAAATGGGTGGGAGGAATGATTGTTATCCTCCCCACTTGAGTTCAATTCTTGTAATTGACATGTTGAGCTCATAATGAGCATAATGTTATAATGGCTCTGAGTCTTGTTGTTCACCAGCCTTGTTCCCTGAAGATTCTAGGGTTTACCCTAGGTACCATCCTCAAAATTAGGGGGAATACATGGGGGTTTTCCTCGGGCTTTGTAACTTGGAAAATGTGTGTGTGTGTGTGATGGTTATCATCCACTAAGACCAATTTTTTTTATCAGGCCTTAAGAAAATTCATAAGGAATTAATTGGTTTGCTTTAGCATTTTATTTCTATGCTAGAAAATATTAGAGAGAAGCTTTACTAAATCTCCATAGTTTTGATGAGTTAACAAGTTAGGAAGGTCGGTAGTGTTACAAATATTTTGAAATTGAGATCTAATGTGGGCATACATAGGACATTCTAAGAGAAAGTGATTTCCATCCTCCACCTTCTTAGTATATTTTTTTCCAAGGAAAAAATTATGCATTTTTATCAATATAAACAGAATTACATATTCAAGTGCCCATGGCATTAAATAATGCAAATAATCCCCTAAACACCTTCTTGGTATTACAAAGATGACACATTCTTTCATCCCGTGGCATTTTAGGCATTATCCAATGCCTTGTTTCACTATGGATCTCATGAGAATTCATTCTTAGTTTAACAATATTGATTGTCTTATTTAAGCTAGCTATAACATAAATATACTTTTCATCTTCTAGATTGGGGTTAATGACCTATTTATAGTATCTTAATTTTTTCCTATCATCTAATTCTTTCCTGCACCAAAATATTTCCTAAATTTAGACATGATAGTATTTTTTATGGTATCAATATTCTGTAGAATGATTTCCTCTTCCATTCTCCAATGGTTTAGCCAAGACTTAGAATATTTAGGTCAACCTCTCTTAATATAAATGTGACTTTGATTGGAGTTTGTGGCCATCTTAGGAAGCCTCTTGTTGAGGTCAACAAAATAACCATTAAATATAAGTTTCATATTCTTGTCGAATTATTAGATGGACTGCAAGGAGAAATTTTCTTTACCAAGGTGGATATGTATTTAGGATATCATCCAATCAAAATGAAGCAAGAAAGGCATCCCCAAAACAGCCCTTATAACACATGAAGTTCATTATGAGTTTTCAGTGATTTTGTTGCCTTACTAATGTACCTTCCACATTTCAAAGCTTGATGAATTATATTTTCAAACCCTTCCTCATAAAATTTGTGTTGGTATTTTTTGATGATATGTTAATCTACTTGAAATATTGGTAAGAGAATGTTCAACATGTTTACATGGTATTAACACTATTAGAGGAATAACAACTAAATGCAAATCCTTCCATGTGTTCCTTTGGGTTCATGAAGTGGAATATTTGGGTCATATTATATCTCATGAAGGAGTCAAAATGCACCCTAAAAAAATTAAAGCTTTGATGGAATGACCAATTCCCAAATCCTTGAAGAATATTAGAGGATTCTTAGGATTGATGAGTTGTTACAACAAGTTTGTCAATAATTGTGGTCAAATAACAACACCTCTAACAATGTTATTAAAAAAGGAATCATTTTCTTGGACTCAAGAAGTGACCATATCTTTTGAGAAACTTGAGGATATTTGAACAACTCTTGTCTTGGCCACACCCAACTTCAAAAAAGCCTTTATCGTGGAGTTTGAAGTCTCAAGACATGGCATTTGTGCAATTTTAATGCAAGAAGGAAGTACCCTTGCCTTTGAAAGACACCAGCTTAAAGGAAAGAACTTACTCAAACCCATTTATAAAAACAAATGTTGGTGATACTACATGTAGTTAAGGAAGGATGTCCTTACCTAATAGGAAGACACTTCAAGGTTAAAATATATCATAATCGTCAGAAGTACTTCTTGGAACAATGATTATATTCAAAAAAGTAACAAAAATGGGTTACAAAGATGCTAGGTTATGACTTTGAAATTATCTACAAAAAAGGAAAACAAACTATGGTGGCATATGCACTTTCAAGGAAAGAAGAAGATACATAGGGATTACTTTATGCTATTTCCATTTCACAATCTGATTGGGTGGAAGAAGCAAGGATAGAATTGAAGCACGATCAAAAGGTATGGAAGATCATTCAACAACTACAAGATGACCCTAGTGCATTAGACAAATATGTGTGAAAGAATGTTTCACTATGGTATCAAGATCACCTATATTTATGTTATAATTCTCAACTCAAATAGAAGGTCCTTTTTGAATAGCACACTTCTCCTATAGGAGGATGACATTCAATATTATTGAAAACTTACCATGGGATCAAGAAGGATTTTACTGTGAGCGTCTTAAAATTGATGTTCAAAATTTTGTGATTGAATGTTTGTTTTTCCAATTAAATAAGGGAGATACAATCAATATCACGGATCTACTACAACCATTGGCCATACCAACTCAACATTGGGAAGAGGTCTCAATAGATTTTATTATAAGTCTATCGAATTCCAAACGAAAAATGTCATCCTGGTAGTGGTGGATTGAATCAAAAAACATGCCCATTTTTGCTCTCTTTCTCATCCTTTTAAAGCAATTATAGTAGCAACAACATTCATGAAAATAGTTCATAAGCTACATGGAATCCCCAAGATTATGTAAATGATAAAGATCCAATTTTCATTGATAATTTTTGGACTGAATTATTTTCTTGTTTGAGTACTCAATTGGCTCACAACTCCTCTTACCATCCTAAATATAATGGGAAAAGTGATGTGAATACATGCCTAGAAGGGTATCTTCGTTGTTTTGCATCTAATAAACAGACACAATAGGTCAAGTGGTTGTTGTTGGAAGAATAGTGGAGAAACATGTGCTTCCATACTTCATAAAAAATGTCCCCATTTATGGCACTTTCTTCCTATAATTCTATGTCCATCACATAATCAGTGAGATGGAAAGTGAAGGTTCAAGTAGTGGAGGACCATATAGAGCACTAACAAGAGATTCTCCAACTATTGAAGGACAACTTTGTGATATCACTAAATATAATGAAACAATAAGAATATCAACATCCTAGTGAAAGGGATTTTGAAGTGGGGTATTGGGTATTTCTTAGGCTACAACCATACAAACAAATGTCCCTTAAGCAACAAAAAAAGGGAATACATTAGCACCCAAGTACTATGGTCCTTATAAGGTTTCGTAGAGTATTGGAACTATGACTTACAAATTGTACTTGTATCCATATTCACATATACATCAAATTTTTCAAGTTTATTTCTTAAAGAAGGTAATTGATGATAAGATCCCATTTTGGACTGTTTTACCAAAGATAAATAAAGAAGGGAAAATCACACTAGAACCAAAAAAAATCCTCAAAACATGGATCAAGCAACTATGAAATCGAGTAATTACTGAGTACCTCATCAAGAATAAGAACCTACCAATAGAATAGGTGGTATGGGAAGATGAGTTCTTCATGTATAAACATCCACAGTTAATCAATTGTTGAGGGCAACACTTATTTGAAGGGGAGGGGCATGTCAAGCCCTAGATATTGAGTTACTATGTTTCTCTTGTTATATTAGTGTTGTCCTTATTGGTTGAGTAGACCCTTTAAATACAATTGTACCTTTCATATCCTATATGTACTATGTTGAGTAATTGGGTTGGTTGTCATTGATGTCAACCCTTGAAGCAAGTCCGGTAGAAAATTCTAGTAGCCCAAATAGTATGGTTAAGGGACTTCAATTTGATTGATGTATAATGGTATGAAGTTTAATATATTTGCAGGTAAGATTATTCTAGATGGCTAGTACATGTCATGCCATTTCCAGTGATATGTGGAATGCCACATAACTCCTCCAGTTAGAGATTTATGGCCCTATGAAGTTGGAAAACCCTCATGAGTTATCTAGAAGGTCAAAGAAGTCAAAATTATTCTAGAA